>CM067372.1:82673135-82701984 GCA_034401795.1 Chaetoderma sp. LZ-2023a
TGGGATATGACCGTTATGGTGGAGGTTCAGTCATGGTGTGTGTTGGCGTATAGTGCTGGTGGCGATACAGACATGTAATACATTTTGAATGACTCTGACTGGTGTGAAGCTCTCTATCCCGTTGTCCGGCTCTTATATATACTGGTGCAATACGACAAAGGTTCATTCTGGTGGATGATAATGCGCACCCAGACTAAGGGTGGTTAACTTCTAGATTGGAAATGAGGGTATCGAGCAAATGGAATGACCAGCTCGGTCTCCAGACATGAATCCCATTGATCATGCTTGAGATCGTCTGAAAACATCCTTTTCAGCTCGGCCATTTAAATCCACCAGTCTCCAGGAGTTTGGGCATGTCTGGGCAGAGAAGTTCAGTTCCAATCTTTTATTAACAGCATGCAAAGAATGTGTCAGGCTGTTATCACTAGTCGGGGTTTCTGTACGTGGTACTGAGTAGGCACGAAACCCTGACTTTGGTAGACCTACCCGTACATGAATTTAGTTTCACCACAGTATGCTGTATGGTCACATCTGTCGCTGCGCATGTTGCCATATGTTGCACAATACCAGATATTGCGTATATCTGGTGACAACACCCCTGCATTAAAGATAAAAAAAACCCCACCCCACCTAGCACCCCATAAAACTCCGCCCCACTTTGACGTGGGGTTTCTAAAAAATGTAATGGACTTCAATGAAATTTGGACATTCTTAAGATATCTTTCCATTCTGTGGACATTGAAAATTTCGACCTTTCTACATTGGTTATTTTGCATGGTGACAAAAACAGAAATCTCTAACAAAACGTAGCATGCTGGAGTAAGACATGTCTGGGATGCAACTGCGTGTTTGTGGTGTGTCACTATAATGCTTGAGTCTCACTGTCATATGTGACGACATCGGCTGCATATACATCAACGACTCAATCAAAGGTAGTCAGGAGAGAAACTACTACAATAGGCAGTATCTCTTTGTCTTCAAGTGCTGTCATGATACATGCAACACACATTCTATGATCTCCTTGTCAACTGACATTGTATTAGGTTACATAACTCAATGGTAATATTGTATGTAAGCTAATGTAACTACTCTTTGAATTCCGTTCAATGCCAGTTCCCTTCATGCAGTATTGAGTAAAGAGGATACAGGGTCTCTAAAGTTACCAGCGCATACATAGTAAAACTGCTGATGAAATAAGAAACGTATGCTACCTCTTATTCTGCTGCGATGGTGAATATAGCAATCTTTTGCATCAAAGTGATTATTAATGTTGGTTTGTTTATGTTTAGGATTTTACGAGATACGATGATCTGGATAAGGAAGAAGCACCAGTGCTTGTTGTGCTCGACTGTCCTGGCGTCCAGTGCTGCATGGAAACTCGCCAAGCAATACGGAGACACCGCTAGTGGGCCATTTCACGAAGGAATAATTGAAATCATTCGAGGACAGAAATGGAAAGGTACGTTTAATCACCAGACAATAATTTTAGCGAGTAAAAACGTTTGACTCTATTCCAGGGGTTATGTTTCTGGACCTGCTGAATATTTTGAAAACAATTTGACGGACGTTCAGTTAAATTGTTTTCAAAATATTAAGCAGGTCCAGAGATATAACCCCAGGAATGTGTCGTCTGCAAAAACTCACCAATCTAAGTCATCATCGATCATTCTGCAAATCGATTCCTACTCGCATAAATCTCGATACACACGACACCACAAGTTTATACAAGACTTGCTGCGTGCGACTTATTCCATCATGTGCAGCGACATTAACATGATCTAACTGGACCTGAAATTCGTTAAAATGGATTCATGAACTATGTTAAATGACACCACGCTAGAAGGATTTCTGGACATGTACGCCATTTTCTAGCTCAGATCCGCCCATGCGTGTCGGAATCAATCGAACCAGAATCCCATTTTCAAGGTAACTATACAGGTAACTTGTGCAATGTTTTGAAACTAAATCTCTGCCAGTTAAATCAGTTTCAAAATCTTCAGCAGACTGTTTATTAAGTTGTAAATCCAGCAATGGGATATACTTCATAAGCATTCGTGACGGACTGTTCGATTTTCGCTACGGAGCTGCTTCATTTTGATTGTGGCATAAGCTAACATGTGACATTTGATTGCGACATCTGACACCAGAGTGGCATATGGGATACCTCTATTGATATTGCTATAATTCGCTCTATATTTAACCCTCTATATGTATTCTTTTTTCAGGGTATGTTTAATATATATGCTCTACTTATATTTCGTCATGGAAGCCGATATGAATGTTACTTTTAACTAAGTAAAACTTAGTGTTTATAGTCTAAATTTGGCTATTTGGTTTAAGCAGAATTTATTGTGTTTCAGTGGAAGTATGTATGATTACTGTATTCTGCGGCTGTAGTAGTAACCACATCCTACAGCTGCAATCAGTCCTTCTTCTCTTTTTTTTGCCCACTGTGTCTTGTCCTCAACCGGAATCCTTCGCTTCCTCAGGTCCATTCTTGACTTGAGTGTACTGAGTCCTGCGTTCTTGAGGTCACCTCGTAGCATGCGTAGCAGATTTATACAATGACGTCCTCTCGTGGCTTTGTATTTGCTGGCTCCCAGTAGGGCGAATTCCAAGGCTCTCTGTGCTGGTGTCTCATCCTTAGCACATGGCCAAACATGGACCATCTTTGCTGGGCGACATTTACAGCCAGCGTTGACGTATTACACATCTTGTATAGTGCATCATTGGAAATTATGCTGTCTGGCCATCGGTGTCCACTGATGGTGCATAGGTGTTTACGGTGGCAGGCATCGAGTTTGTCTAGATCTGATTTTGGAGCTGCCCAGCTGTTACAGTTACACAACATCAAGGATACGCAAGTTGCATTGTATAAACATAGCCTTTTAATCAAGGGCATCCTTGATCTACGAATCCATAGCTTCCAGAAAAACTGGAAAGCTATGTTCCCCATGACGCAGCGTGCAGCAATGTCAGCAGTACTGCAAAGCAGTTAGCCCATGATTGTACTTTTCCTCCATGGTTCGCCGCCAGGAAGTGTATCGTCATTTTCTTTAGTTTTGTAGATAGGTATATGTGGGTGAACTCTGTTTTGGATTCATTCATAAAGAGATTCTCAATTTTTAGTGTGCTTGCAGCTATTGGGAGAAGTTCGTCAAGGGGTTTCTTTTCCTCGTCAGTTGGAGTACGTTTGATTAAAAGTCTGACTGTTTTTACAAAGACCACATTCCAGGGGTTATATCTGTGGATCTGCTAAATATTTTGAAAACAATTTGACTGAAAGTTGTTGGTGGCTAAGCCACGAACAATTTTCAGTTAAATTGTTTTCAATTCAGCAAGTCAAAAGTTTCTGCTCATTGAAATTATTGTCTCGTGGCTTGCAGCAGCGAGAAAGTTAAAACTTGTTTGATTACCGTGCCTCCCACACACGTTCAGTTTACATTTTATAATATATAATTTATTCAAATGGCGCAATAGCATAAACTATTATATCATCTGTTATAATATTATAGTATGATAAATAGCACTAATAAAAATTAACAGGAACTAAATTGTCACGTTCTATAAGGCTCTATATTTATATCTATGCCAGCACGCCTCTAGCCACGCTCCGCCCACGTGTGTTGGAATCAATTTATATACTTTCAATCCGGGACTCACAGAGTCCCAATCTCAAGGTAATTATACAGGTAAAGTGTTGATTATGTTGACGCGTCAAATCAGTCACAAATGTACTCAACAAAATGTTTATTAAGTTATAGATTCATTTCAAAACATATTCGTACACTTGACGGACATTTCAACGTTCATGACGGAGCTAGATACAAAATCATGTATTGTGAAGTCATTCTAATTTTGAATTTAAAATTATTTTTCAGATACTCTACAGATATGTTTGTGTTTAGCGTTAGGTTCTGCCATGTATGATATGTTTCGGCGTGATCCCGCGGACAGCCATTCATGGTTATCCCTGATAAAACAATATCTCTCAAACAAACTTCTAGTGCTCGTTAGCGGTATGAGCAGAAAGCGAATGATGACGAATTGCAAGAATGTCGATCAATCACAACACGAAGTCCTCATGGAGATATTGGCAAGAGGCAAATTGACGGCATATGGGAAAGAACATAAATTTGATGGAGTTGAAACAGTTGAAAATTTTATTAAAATCCATTCTTTAACCGACCATACACACTATAAATCGTATGTGGACCGGGCTATTGGTGGGGAGGAGAATGTCATGTTCCCAGAGCCTGTTGAGTTCATTGCTGCCACTAGCGGAACCACAGCCGGGAAAAGTAAGTTGTTCCCAGTGTCCCTGAAGCTCACGAAGAAGATATACTCCAGGGAGCATCTAGCGTGTATTTGGTATATGTTCATGGCACCAGGAGCTAGTAAACTGAAGCGGCATCTCGTTATCAACTTACAAGCTAAAACAACCAAAACACTGCAAGGTGTGCCACTCGGCCCCCTCACTGCATCGAATAAGATATCCGACCCTGCGGCGACCACGCCTCTTGACGCGGGAAGTCAGATTTTAGGCCTAGAGGAAGCATTGTACATTCATTTACTCTTTGCCCTCAAGGTCAGCGATATAGGGATGATAATGGCGCCTCTCTCCTCTCACATGGTCAGCTTTTTCAGGTTATTGGAGGAGAAATGGGATGACATCTGCCTTGATATTCAACTTGGCAGAATAAATGCGCAAATTGACATTCCATCGGACATTCGAATGAAGCTTGAATGTATTTTACGACCAGATAGAAGTCGTGCGATAGAATTGCGGCGAGAGTTTCGCCATGGATTTAAAGATATAGTACCAAGAATTTGGCCAGACTGTGTCCTGGTCATGTGTATTGCATCAGGGCCATTTCTACCATACACTGAGTTATTACGACAAAAATATCTGGGTCTTGTTCCTGTGTATTCAGTTGTGCATGGGGGTACAGAGGGGTCACATGGTATCAACATGTGTCCAGAATCGAAGGACTTTGTGTATACTATTCATCCTAAAACCGTGTTCTACGAATTTATCCCAGCTCTGGATGTAGATCATGAACAGCCATTTGCCGTGCGGGCATCAGAGGTAAGTGTGAACACAATTAAGTAACAGAAGCAAACGTCGTCGTCGTCGTCGTCGTCGTCGTCGTTGTCGTCGTCGCATACTTCTGCCTTTTAATTGAACATGTAACCATTAGCGTCCAAAATACCAAATTCCTTTTGATATAAGAAATATTATGGTAAATATTTTCAAACTAAATTGACTGGTAGCTGCTACACCTTCCAGTCAAATTGGTTTCAGAATATTCACCCGTTTTCCTGTATATGTATCTAGAATTAAGATACTGGAATTTTAAAGCGTTAATGGTTTAATATCATGCACTCCAAATATTTTTTACATCATTTTAATTTCTGTTCACATTTCGTAGAATTGTACACAACAATGGCAATCTCTATATCATATATAACATTCTTTGCACGGGAAATCATTCACAGGTTCTCTCTTACTGATCGACACTAGTGACGTACATGGTTCTGTTTCTTCGACCTTTCTTTCAAGCTTACTGCACGTCTTGTTATCTCTTTGCCATCATCGTTGTCATCGTTAACATTATCTTCTTTATTTTCGTCGTATCATAATCACCATCACCATGACATTGGTAGTGTTCATAGGTGGTACTTCCTAAAACAGACTCTGCTAACGCAGGATGCTGAGGCGGTACTGGAGCGATACTGGCCAAATGGCCAAGTATTGGACCAGTACCAACCCAGAAACCTTTATTGTCAGGGGACTGAATAGAACACTTGACACGTCTTGACTCACAAATGCAATTTAGCAATCCATGATGAAGAACATCTATGTCTGTTAGCATGTTGTTGTTGTTGTTGTTGTTGTTGTTGTTGTTGTTGTTGTTGTTGTTGTTGTTATTATTAGTATTACTATTATTATTATTATTATTATTATTATTATTATTATTATTATTATTATTATTATTATTATCAACAGGTTAAAGCGGGTCACGAATACGAGATGGTTATTACTAACCACCAAGGCCTCTACCGGTACAGAACCGGTGACGTCATCAAAATTGTCGGGCATTTTTACGAGGCACCCATGTATACGTTCGTGCAGAGGTACCGTAGTAGTCATATGTATGCAACTAGCTCATGTAGTCAAACCTGCGTGACGCGACTATCTTCGAGTATACCAACTAGTGTTAGCTAGCGTATAGGTCTAGGTTACGTTGCCAAAGAGCAGTGGACCCAAATGAGTGGTCCAAGAAGCATGATGAACTGAAGGAAATTTCAATTTCCCTTTCTCCGAGATCTAACAATACTCACCATTCTATTACTTCTGTTACAAGCTATCTTGGATTGCTGGCCCTAGGACTCTAGACTTAGTAAGCTTTACCGGCTCGTGGAACCGGGTACCCAGCTCCCAACAACTGAGTACCTATTTGCCATGAAGCTCATATTTTTTGCATAGCGACCGAACAAGAGATACCCATGGCTTGTCTCCGTGGGGCTGGGAGGCAGGGTCCGTAATAGAATGGTGAGTATTGTTAGATCTCGGAGAAAGGGAAATTGAAATTGCCTTCATTCTCCTTCGATCAATGCTCACCATTCTATTACTTCTGATATACACCAGACTTAAACAGTAACCTGGTGTGAAGGGGCAAGCCATCAATTGCTACTTTTGCCCCTTGGAGAAAGAGCTTAGACTTAAACTTGACAAATGGAGACCTAAAAGGACCATCAAGTTAAAGGGACCGAATTACACGGCCCCTCCCCTTTTTTCTCCTAAGAAAAAGGGAGAGAACTCACGAACATGCATCTCGCCTGAAACACAAATATGCTAAGAGGGTTAACTGCTCTTTGCATATATCAGCCTGTGAATGAGCATGAATATATAAGATAAATGAACATGATATATACACATAATACAAAAAACTCAATCTTGAATTACCTCATGATATTTGGATTTCAGACGTGGAGCCTTCAACCAATCACTTGTCCGGCCATCAGTGACAGAATCTGGTTGACATCCTCTCACTTAACCAAGTCTGCCTCTTAATTCTTAACGCTTACAAATGCCAAAAAGGGAGAAGAGCAGTGTGGCCAATTAACTATTGTTTCAAAACAGCTAAAGCGAGTGGATTGGCGGAGTCTGACACAAACCTCATATAGTAATCCGTGAAAGAGGACTCACAGTGCCATTGTGCAACAGCCATGGTGTCCTCTAATGGAACACCATTGTAAAGGGCGGTCGAGGTGGCTATTCCTCTAACATCGTGTGCCCTTGGGCATTGCACCTGGTGCCCAGTCGCAATCTCATGGGTAGTCTGAATGCATTCGACTACCCAACGAGAGATAGAATCCATGGATGCGGCGCCATATGGCTTCTTATTGCAGATCCACATATGTCTATCATTCGACCGTAATGAGTCTGTCCGTTTTGTACTTAGCCAAGGCATGGACTGGGCACCAGACACTGGCATCACGATCAAACCTAGTTAGTTTCGGTATAAGGATCGGTTTGCCGGGACATTTCAAAGATTGGTTCTTTGACATAAACTCTGCTCTTGGCAGTAGACACAGACCCTCTCTGGAGACAAAAAACGGTGCCTCTCTGCTGAAAGCGGATGGATCTCACTGCGCCTTCTAGCTGAGGAAGCTGCCAATAGAAAGACTGCCTTTAGAGTCAAATGTTTTAGACTAGCTAAACGCAATGGTTCGAAAGGGTGCTTGGCCAATACATTAAGCACTAAAGATAGACTCCAGGCTGGAATGACTACCAGTTTTCTCAATCGGAGATTGCTCATTCCCTTCACCATCGCATTTAACTGGGCCACCTCTGGACTATCCCTGTTGGCTAGACAAGGGATAATTGATGCCAAAGCTGACTTGTATCCAGCAATTGTGACAGGAGCTAGTCATGAAAAGAACAGCTCACAGAGAAAGTCAGCTATTTGCTGAATAGTGGATTGAAAGGTATCAATACCCTTTCCTTCACACCAGTCTGCAAATTTGTTAACCTTGTTGTTATATGTCTTGAAGGTTGACCTCCTCGCAGCTGCGATGAATTTCACAGCTTGTCGAGAAAAACCTTCCGAAGTGGAACCTTGTTTGATAACATCCACGCAGTCAATTTGAACATTGCGGGATGCTCGGGTAGGAAGCGTCCCTTGGCCTGGGAGATTATGTTCGGAATCTGGGGTAACTGCACTGGATTGTCCAACGGCAGATCTAGAAGATCCGTGAACCACAACCTGCTGGGCCAAAATGGCACTATTAGCAGGACCAGACACGGTTCCTCTCTGATCTTCACCAATATCTTCGGCAGAAGAATGGTGGGTGGGTACGTGTAAGCGTGCATCCCTCTCCAGCTTATCGCCAGAGTATCTCTATCAAAGGCATTTGGATCTGGAATCGGCGAGACATAAGTCATGATTTGAGCATTTTCCTTTGTGGCGAACAAGTCCACGTTGGGTTTGCCCCAATGCTCGAAGATCCTGTGAAGAACTGGAGGATTGAGAGACCATTCTGTTGGGAGAATCCTCTGTCTCCGAGACAAAGCATCCGCCAGAATGTTCAATCGCCCAGGAATGTGAGCTGCTTTCAAAACAACCGAGTAATTCCTGCACCATTGAATCAAGTGCCACAATTTCATACATAGTGTGGGTGACTTGATCCCGCCTTGGTGATTTATGTATGATACTACTGTCGAGTTGTCCGACCATATCAATATCACCTTGCCCCTGACTTTTGGAAGAAACTTTTCCAACGCCAGTTCCCCTACCATCATATCCAACAGATTGATATGTAGCTGGCTTTCTTGGAGAGTCCATGTGCCCGAGACCTGGTGTTCTTCAAGGCAAGCCCCCCCCCACCCCCACCCCCATCCCTCCACGGACAGCTGGGGGTGGGGTAGGTGCAGCGAAACGCCTACTAGGAGATTCTGACGCTTTTTCCACCATACAAGATTCGACATTAATGGCTCCAAAACTGGCACCAGCTTTGACAGGGATTCTGTTCTCTGTTTCCACAGAGACGTCAGATACAACTGGATAGGTCTTCGCATCAGAGCAGCGTACGGGATTACTGCTCCATGGCGACCTTCATGCCCAGCATCTGAAGAAACCGCCTCACGTGAATGTGGTTTCCAAATCGAAAACTCTTGAGGATGGCTAACAGAGACACCACTCTGGGCTCTGATGGGTAAACCCTGCCCTCCTCGAGATCGAATCGCATCCCTAAATAAACGAACTGTTGAGTGGGTGTCAACTCGGATTTCTTCTTGTTGACTATCCAGCCTAGATCTGAAAGCAACTTCAGAGTCAGAGCAGTATCCACCTCTAAATTGGCTGGCGTGTCTGCCTTGATAAGCCAATCGTCTATGTAGGTGTGAAGTGCCACGTTCTCTCTTCTGAGAAATGCTGTCACCATAGGGACCACTCTGGTGAAAACCAGTGGAGCTGTCGACAGGACAAATAGGAGGACTACAAACTCCCACACCTGATTCTTAAATGCAAATCTCAGAACCTGTGGCAACTCCCGTTAATTGGAATGTGGAAATATACATCTTTCAGATCGATCGATACACACCACATTCCCTTCCTCAATCCTGCCATTACCGACCTAGGAGTTTCCATCTGAAACCGAGGCGTATGGATAAACCAATTTAATGGCCTGAGATTGAGAACGGGTCTCCACCCCCCCACCCCCTGTGCTCTTGGGAACAAGGAACATGTTTGAATAGAAGTCTGGAATGTTCTGGTTTGCTGGTTTTATTGCTCTCTTCAGAAGCAAACCTGACACTTCGTTTTGAATGACTTCTAACCTGTCTGGCTCCGTTGGTAAGGGAGTCCAGACTGGTGCCAAAGACAGATCTTGTGGTGGAAAATCCCACCACGCCGGTATGTACCCCTAGGATAACCATCCTAGGACCAGACTGTCTGATGTCACACCTCGCCAAGCCTCGACGAAATGCATGAGCCTTCCACCCACTATAGGCGCATTGACGCCTAATGCAGGCGTCCGTCTCGCGATCTGCTCCCCCTCTCTTGCCGAGAGAGAGAGAGAGAGAGAGAGAGAGAGAGAGAGAGAGAGAGAGAGAGAGAGAGAAAGAACCGTTTTGGTCTTGGCTTGACCGGTCTAACTGGCACCGCTGTTCCTGTCGCACAAGTGCGGTCCAGGCAGATACGAAGGGAGCCCTCGTACCCTCAGGTATGATCTGCTCCCTTCTTTCCGCCCTTTGAGGACTTATCCTTCTCTTTGCCCTTCCCGCCTCTCAGACGGTCAGTGGCAACATTGGGGTGGGTAGGAGCCTCCACAACCTTCTTGGCCTTCTTCGCCAGAGGCGGCTGAGAAAACCCAGTGGAAGCAGAATCAGCACTAGGCTTGGCTTTCGCCTTGCTTTTATGCTTCTTCTGCTTCTTAGAAGGTTGCCCTGTTAGCGGCTTGGCTACAGGCCCCTAGTGCGTGCACCTGTCGAACTAGTTCCAGCTGCAGATTCACCACTAACTGATTCTGCGCAATGCTGGCAGTGTCTTCTGAGATCGCCCACGCTTGGCCACCAAAGATGCTAGGGCCAGTAAGGGGCGTCCCAAGAAGACGCTCCCTAACGGCAGTAGCCGGACGCATATGGTCAGGAACCATCTGCCTCCTAGACTTTGTCACTTGGTCAGGAGCTGCTTGCTATAAATAGCATCCACCAACTCCATAAACCTTGGATCCAGTCCAATGGACTGGATGTGCTGCGGGCAAGATCCCCATCCTAATCGATGCCACCGATGGATGGGGTACATCCTCTTCAGCCGTGGTCGAAACCACAGACGGGTCCACCCTGGCTAGCCAAGCCAGAGCCTCCGACCAGTCTGTCTCTGAAGAGGACACTCCCGTGAACACATCACCAATGGCACCCCATGCCTGACCGCTGGACCAGGCGAGATAGGTGTATACCACGCCTGGCCAGCCACACCCGTCACCGTGTCGGTTGGTGGCGAACCAACCAGCATGGGACTGGTGGCCAGTACCGGGGTGGCCTCAACCACGGGTGGAGCCGCTGTCCTGGCTTGCGCCAAGCCAGACAGATGGATGGTGATTCTGTCCAGGATGGAATCGACCTCCATGCTCTTCACCCATGGCATCTCTGGCCGCAGCAATCTCTCCTCCTCGGCATCCTCATCTTCATACCCCGAAGAGTCATCACCAGACGAGGAAACACTGGAGCCGTCCTGGAGGTGTCCGCAGAGAGACAGAACCCATCACGCCGGAGCCCGACAGGACTTCCAGGGAGCCATACCATCATACTGGATGACCACACTGCACAAATGTTATTATTAAGATTACAATTTGTACATCTAAAGCAGACATGGTCCTTGAACAGAACCCTCACGAACTTATGGCACTCGTCACATAATGGTGGGGCTGGCTTGACCTATAAATAAGCACTAACCTACAATAAGCAAGCGGAACGAAACAGGAATGGAAGGCAGACGAAAAATTTTCAAATAATTTGACCAAAAATTAATGTTAACCCTCCAGCACCCCACCCCGCAATGTTACAGCAAAGATTGCAAGAATGAAGCGGGAAAGATACACCCATATACTGATCCTGAAGGATGTAGAAACGGAACCAAGAACCATATCACATAGCATTTGGGTTATATTTACTAATAAATATAAATTACACTCCTAACCAAGGCCAAAACGATATGTGAAGAAACAACAAATTGTAAACAAACTGCTATAGAACATGGTAAAACCGCAGACCACACATCTTAATCAAGAATTTTGAAACCACCGATCATTGCAAACAGATCGTGATAACGCGCAAAACTTGAAAATTCAAAAGTTTTTCTGGTACCAATACAATACGCAGTACCCAGAATCAGATGCATGAATTAATGAAACATTTTCTTCACATAAAAATCCGAGACAACTCGGGTGTGACGTCACCCGCTCGGATCATACGGAGAACGTCGTCAGCCGATTTTCGTATTGAAACACCGTATAGCCAACACCTTATTTCATATCTGCCGATCGCCTGTTGGGGTTAAAGGAAGGCGACCAATCTGGCCTATTTCGTTGTTAACACGTCCCAGATTCGGGGTCAGAAATTGGAACATGCAACACAGACGTAATTTTGAAGACCTAAGTCTTTTAACTATGGAATAACATGGAAATATACGACCTGGATATCATCGGCTCCTTCCATGGTAATTCAAATACTCCTTAGAGGGCGAACACAAACCTATCACAATCACAGAAAAAATTACTTTAAGAAAAGCCAAGACACTTCCAACTGTAAAAAGCATGTAGCTCTTGTTGCTATGCAAACAAGAATGAGCTTCATGGCAAACTTGTACTCGGTTGTTGGGAGCCGAGTATCCGGTTCCAGGAGCCGGTAAAGCTTACTATGTCTAGAGTCCTAGGGCCAGCTATCCAAGATAACTTGTATCAGAAGTAATAAAATGGTGAGTATTGATCGAAGGAGAAATGACGTTTCACCCCTTTTCTGATAAAATATATAAAATAGAATGATAGATTATGACCGGCTAACAGGCCCCATGTACGCGTTCAATGCAAATACCATGCACACGCACGCGCAACTGGCAGTGAACGAACACATGTTCAGCTAACCGATGTTCTTCCTGTAATTTGGTCCTGAGTTAAAGAACCACCAGGGTGTCATGTTACAGTCATGCTCAAGAGAGTTGTTTGTTTAAACTTAGGACCTTTAAAGGTAAATATTTACACCAAAATGCTTGAAAATAAAATTGTTGAACTTATATACTTTTAGAGGCTTAAATGGTGTACCTCAGTGTAATGAAACGAAATAAATCTTAACATATGATGATTTGATTCCATATAAATAAATTTCGTAGGTTTAGTTGTGAATTTGAATTAGGGACTCGTGCCTCTAATTCAATTTGACAACTTCAAAAATTGTATTAATTTATACCTAATGAAATCATCAAATGCCAACAATTATTTCGTTTCATTACATCTAAGCACACAATTTAAGCCTCTAAATGTATATAATTTTAACAATTTTATTTTGAACCATTCTGATGTGAATATGCACCTTTAATTATTGAATTAGTTTTGTGTTTTACAGAGTTGGTGACGTGCTAAATCTATATGCTGAGAAAACACCTGTGAGAATCATCAGTGACGTCATACAGGAGATCTTCTCTAAATGGGACGATATTCAACTTATAGAATTCACCTTTACAGAAAGTATTCATCTGCAGCAGACCCTAGGTCAGTTAATAGTGATCAATTTTGTCGTTGTACGAATGCATCCAGATATTATTCACTTTCTATATTAGCAGGCCTACATAATGAGTTAACTCAAGCCGTATATACGATTTGGTAATGGGCCGATACATGTACAGTTAATAGTTCGGTTGACACATTTGTATATTAAGCGTGCATTTCTGCGCTATGACACCATTTCACCATTTTCATTGATTACGTTAATCCCTCTTGTGTCAACTTAAACCTTTAATGGTCAAAACGACATTTGCAGTGATCTTGAGAAATGCCCATTTGCAGCCTAAGAAAAGAATATTTTTGAAAATTTACCACTGGAATGACTGGCTCGGTAACCGAGCCAGTCCTTCCAGTGGTAAATTTTCAAAAAATACTCTTCTTGGTCTGCAATTGGACACTAGCTAAGCAGAAATTTGAATTTTCTTGACCATTACACTTTTAATAATAATAATAATACTAATAATAATAATAATAATAATAATAATAATAATAATAATAATAATAATAATAATAATAATCTTTATTTCAAGAGGGTACATCGTCAGTGGCCTGATGTTCCCGAGGCCCGCAAAACATATATACACTATGTACAATAATATATAATTATATACACGCCAGGTATGTACAAATAGACATATTTACAATAATTGCACTTACACGCACGCATGCACGCACTCACCGAGACACGCAAGCGGGCGGGCAGGTAGGCAGACAGAAAGGCAGGCAGGCAAACATGTAAGGAGGCAGAGAGGCAGACTTTTGATGAATGACCGTTTGAAGGATAACAGAAATCTATTTTAAAGTAAATTTTCGTTATAAATGTACAAAAATACTCTTTTGGCGTCTAAAATCTAAATTTCCTTGAAACGTATTGGCAATTAAATGGTCAATTTAAATAAGTCGTATTTTGAGGGTTTTAATGCGCTGTTGACACACAAGGGATTAAGTGATGCTTTTACTCTAACTCGCTAACTCAAACATAACCTGTCATTTTAAAGGTGCACATTCACACCAAAATGCGTGAAAATAAAAGTGTTTAAATTGTATACTTTTAGGGGCTTAAATTATGGCCTAGATGTAACGAAACGAAATAAATCTTAACATATGATGATTTCAGTCCATACAAATTATTATAATTTTTAATTGCAATGTTGAATTAGGGACTCGTGTCTCTAATTCAATTTCACAACTTAAAAAATTATATTAATTTATACGTAATAAAATCATCATATTTTAAGATTTATTTCGTTTCATTATATTTAGGCCCACAATTTAAGCCTCTAAAATTATACAATATAGACAATTTAATTTTCCAGCATTCTGCTGTGAATATGCACTTTTAATTAGTGCTATGTCAGCTACACAAGTGTATGCATAATGGTGATGACGACAACGATGATAATGATGATGACCACGATGACTTATGTTTCTAGGTGTGGAGAGTGGAAAGATGTACTACTGTGTATTTGTCGAAATAGAACATGGTGGTCAAATTACAGATTCCAAGATTCAAAAGGTACGTGCATTTAGCGTACGCGCGTAATGTAAATCAGATATGCACGTACGCTCGTACTAGTTTTGTTTTCTATTTTTAGGGCATTTACTGTATGCGAGTCTTCCGTGTATTGGCTTATCAATTTCGACACTGGACACCTAGGATCTATTGGACCTTTCCAGATTATTCATCCATCATATGACGTCATAAGCAACTAAGTGACGTGTATGATGACGTCATAATCAATGACGTATATAAGTACGCAACGAACGCACAATTGGTGACGGACTAAGCGTAGTTGTACGAATTGTATGTCTTTACTATTTAATAAACATTTGGAAGCTGTTGAATATTTTGAAACTAATTTGATTGAGCGCTGTTGCAGCCATGTGCAGCAACAGCACCCAGTCAAATTAGTTTCAAAATGTTCAACAGCTTACCCGTATAGTTTTCTGGAAATTGATAGTCACAGAGTTCAGTGGTCGATCGACCCAAACCTGGTTAAAGTGTGGGTGGAGCTTAGCTAGAGATGGGCGGGGCATAGCTAAAACTGGAAAGGTCTATTACTAAAGCATCCACACAAGTAACATGTGGGATATTTTGATAATAAGTTGACTTGTATCTTCCGCTGCTTTAGATATAGGTGCGTGAAGGGATTGGAGGTGTTATATAGCCTACTACGTGCATGTGCGATCGAGTTAGTGAGATGAGAAATACGTGAATGGAGGGAGATGTGGGCCGGAGTTAGTGATGCCTATGGTATGGCGCGGTATTAGGGCCAAAATCATGATGAACACTTAAACGAAATTCGAATTTCGCTTAAGCGTTAATCATAATGTTGGCTCTAATACCGCGCCATACTATGGATCCTGTAATACTGTTCAGTGATTTAAATGCCATATCAAATATGGTTTTATTGTTGTTCTAGCTGGATGACTGCCTGCGTCAGAATCAGGAGGCCTACGGTATATCCCGTGAACGAGCACGAATAGCACCTATGAGAGTATTGGTGTTAAAGAATGGAGCATTTATACGTCTTCGACAGCAAGTTCTAGCAGCAAATCAAAGCGCCTCGGTGCAACAGTTCAAAGTACCAAGAGTCGTTAGGAGACATGAACTGATTAAATGTCTCATGGATGGATGTACGGTTGACAAGTCTCTGCTATGAGAGTATAATGCCTATGGTGAAATCATCAGGGTTTACTAATTGAGGATTTAAAAGTTCATATAATCATGCTTGTTAATAGCGGAGGTAGTCCATTCGTCCAGAGTATCCCTCATACAGTGTGAGCGGTGTAAAGGTGCAAGCGTTTCTCCGCGACTTACACCATATTTACGCCAAGTGACTTCCGCATGTCTGCGCTCACATCTCTTCGCCCGCTAATACTATTTTAGGGAAATGCACGAAGACTTCTGGGTACATACATGTGGAGGTGATTTGTCGTAATTCTGACGTAATTTATGGAATCATCAACTTTCTGATTTTACTAACACCTTAACCGACCGTAGTTAATTACGAAAACGGACAAGTGTTTCCAAATGTGTATTATCTTTGCGGTTACGCAGAGATGAGTCTTTCAGACTGACATCGTAAGAATGTCAAACCACGCACCGACCATTACTATAGACACGCTGTATGGGGGTCTATGTCTGTCAGAATGGACTGTCTCGCCTACAGGTGGTTGAAAATCATGCCTTCCTAGATTAGATAACCTAGGTATTCCTGCCTATGACCACAGATTGTTATATATGTATTCACATACTGTCCATGGATCATTGGGATATGGATGGAAGCACTGCAATATTTTTTAAAGATACTTATATAAATATTGTTAAAACCGAAAACATAAAAACGTTATTAAATTATATGTAAGTTTATCTGTGTTTTGTGCTCCAACCCTTTAGGCTTGCCTTTTTCATGTTTATGTTTTCAGAGTTGAATACATGTCGCTGACCAGTTGCCTCTAGGATAGTTTTGATTGTGTTAATCCAATTAACTTGTATCTGCGGTTGGATAATGACGTCTAGACATACATAATAAAGAATTGACGAGAGTTTCCCGTATCCTGCATTTACTATCCCTCCCCAAAACCTAACCATGTTACATTTTATTTGTACATCTAAGGGCATGTTCCCCAATTCCCCATAGACCAATACATTTGGGGTACTTTTCTTCAAGCCGAGTACACTTTTAAAGAATTTAATATGGCATGTTTCTATCTGAATTGTATTCTCAAACCCCCTGAGCCATAAACTAGTATTGGTGCAATTATGGTATCAAATAGTATTATCTGCAAATCTATTGGTATATCATGTTGTTTGATTTTTGATAATAATGAAAACATTGCCCTCGTTCCTTGTTGGCAGTTTCGAGTTTTACAGCTAGAGAACACCCCCCCCCCCGTTTGATTTTAACATGACCCCCAAATATAGGTATTCATTTACGATTTCGAGTAGCTGGCCACCTATGGTAAAGTTTGGGGTTTTCATTAATTTACGTTTGGAAAGAATCATAAGTTTAGTTTTTGTAGTATTTATTTCAAGCTTCCATTTAAGACAATAGTCATGAAATGCATTGAGTGCTTGTTGCCAGGCTTCCGCTGACTCGGCAATTATAATAGTGTCATCTGCGTATAGTAAAATAATAAGATAAAGATATAGATTAAAATTTTCGTCTGCCAGTTTATTTAAACATGTTAAACCAATAATTCCAGTTGCTTTCAGATATTCTTCTAAATCGTTTAAAAATATTGAGAATAAAAAAGGTGAAAGATTTTCCCCTTGCCTACACCAATGTTACTGATAATAAAATGTGTACGATTATGATAGACAAATGATTTTATATCGTTATACATATTGTATATAATTTTAAAACATTTTCCGGATATGCCGCTCTTAAGAAGCTTAGTCCATAGACCAACGCGCCAAACCTTATTAAACGCTTGCTTAAAGTCAACATAACAGCAATATAGCTTTTTCTTTTGTGCAAATAGTATTTCTTTAATGAGGTAGAGGGAGAGGATATTGTCTAAGGTAGACCTATTTTTCCTAAATCCAGTTTGGGATTGAGAAATGATTTCGTGCTTTTCTGCATATTTCTTTAGTCTTTCGTTAAGAATAGATGTAAATAATTTGCCCATACAGCTTAATAATGTTATTGGACGGTAATTCGTTGGGACTAGTGGATCTCCTTTATTTTTTATAGATAGGTATTATTTTTCCCAGAAGGCAGTCAGTCGGTACAAACCCTGTGTCAAAAATTTGATTAAATAGCATTTCGTATATAGGGAGTATGAGATCAACGGTGCTTTTAATATATTCATTATAAATATTGTCATCCCCTGCTGCCTTCCAATTTGCGAGTTTAATTATTCGTTCCTTTATTTCTTCAAATGTAATTGGCACGTCCAGTTCAGTGCACTCGTTTATATTGTTGACTGGAATAACACGTTGATCTGTATCAGGTTCCACTGTATTTACATTTGTAAAGTGTTGAAATAAGGGTTCCAGTTCAATTTTCGTGGTATTTTCTTCTTTATTTGATTTTTTATTGAACAATTTCCCGAAGGCCTTACTATCGCCTTTGTGCAAGCGACGTAAATCTGCATGCAGCTGATAACGCTTATTTTGTGCATATGTTCTTATTATTCTTTTATAACTCTTGCTAGCTCTTTGTAGGTTTTGTCTATTTATTTCAGTTTTATTTAGATTATACCTCTTTTTTCACTTTGTGATATTCCCTCCTTTTTTCATTACAGTTTTTGCCAAACCATGGTTGGGAGTTTTTCTTGCGTTTACCTTGATAATGTTTTTTCCGCCCAAATGATTTTTCTGCACTTTCAAGGAAAGATTTTTCAGTCATACTAATTGTCTTATTTATATTAATTTGAACATCGCCATTTTGAATTTCCAGTATGCTATTTTTGATATCCTCGAAGCTATCTTGGCTTAAATTATCCACAAAACTAGACTTCTTTTGTTCTATCCATCTAATTGGGTTTGTTTCGTTGTTGTTGTTGTTGTTGTTGTTGTTGTTGTTGTTGTTGTTGTTGTTGTTGTTGTTTGCTACGCTCAAATGAAGGCCACAATGTAATTAATAATAGGGTCAAAATTGTATTTCAAATTGCTTTGTTACTTCTATAAATTTCCTATTCCCTAGTGCATAATCGATAAAGCTTTTATTAGTGGACGTCATCCTGCCTATGAGTTTATCTTTTCCCACCCTCCCATTAAGTATAAACATGTTCACATTTTTCAAAGTTGAATCAGTTTTCGTCCACTTGCATTTTTACGTCCTTCGCATTCGCTTCTTCAATCCTTAGGTATTCCAGTCATTGTAAGTTTTAGGAGGTCAGAATTTGGAGCGTCACTTATGCTGAAATTCCGTAATGTAAAGTCGTCATACTCTTCGTAAGCACAGTCTTCCCCTGTTTTAGTATTGAGGTCCCCTACTAGGCAGAATATGCCAAACGATTTACTAAGGTTTATTATGTCTTGTTCAATTTTCTCATACGCATCGTTGATCTTGATGATTCGGGTGGAATGTATGTTATTCCTAGTAACGTGTCCCCTGAGTAATTCGTTAGTTCTTTACTAATTTGTAACCATAGAACGAAGTCCTTCTCTGTCTCATATTCTGCTTTACGGACGTACTGTCTCAGACTTTCCTTTATTAGGACTCCTAAGCTTCCATATGTATTGGTTCGAGTGTGTGTTAAAAGTACGTAGTTAGGTATTAAAACATAATTTGTATCATTTAGTTTTGTCTCGTTTAAACAGATGATGTCATGCGCATCTACAAATTCATAGAATTCCGTAAACGGTAACTTTGATTTTAGGCCACATACGTTTAAGGATGCAATGTGCAATAAGCCGCTGTTGTTGTTGTTGTTGTTGTTGTTGTTGTTGTTACTGTTGTTCTTGTTACTGTTGTTGTTGTTTTTGTTGTTATTGTTATTGTTATTGTTGTTGTTGTTGTTGTTGTTGTTGTTGTTGTTGTTGTTGCCGCCGCTGCTGTTGTTGTTGTTGTTGTTGTTGTTGTTGTTGTTTCCGCCGCTTTCGTCCAAATGTGTGTCGCTGTCACTATCGTTGTTGCTGTTGCCGATGTCGTCGCTGCCGTCGTCATTGTTGTCGTCGTTGTAACTGTCGTAATCTTCATCATTGTCATCATCATCATCCTCGTTACTCTTGTTTGTGGTGTTGTTGTTGGTAATGGCTGTAGTATTGATCTGGTGGTAGTGTTGACGGTAGTGTTCGTCACTCGTCATGCAGCTGCTGCTGATGCCACCGCCGCCAGGGCTGCTACAGTTAGAAGCCATGCTGTTATTAACGGTATTATCTTTTATCGCAGCCATATTATAAGGAATAGCGTCAATACTAGACGTCTTTGTGGTGGGGCTCTGAGTAGTGTCATGCTTAGATGCAGTACCGGGGAGTTGTATGCTATTAGCCGTAACAGCAGCAGCAGCCATAGCCGCCACAGCAGTAGCAACAGCAGCAGCAGCAGCTGCTGCTGTATTAGTAGTCGTAACAGTAGTAGTGGCCGCAGCAGCAACATCAGCGGTGACAGCAGCAGCTACAGTCGTAGCAGCAGTAGTAGTGGTAGTGGTAGCTATAGTAATAGTAGCAGTAGTAGCAGCAGCAGCAGTAATAGTAGCAGTAGCAGTACTAGTAGCAGCAGTAGTAGTATATTGATTTTCACTGTATGCGCTATTTTCAATTTCATCACAGCATAAGATACGAAAGCGGTTTTTCAAAATAGTAATATGGGAATCACAGTCCGGTTTTAAGGTCTTTTGACTGGTTAGAGAAGGGGAGTGGGATGGTGGTTCGCTTGTTGGCTTTAACATAAGTAAATGATTTAACATACGGGTATATAAAATAGTTAACAGGCGTCGATGAATTACAGTATTTGATTGACGCTTGGGTTCGGTTACTTTACTTTTGGCCTTGTTGATCGCTGTTTTGTTTGTGTCATATATATATCTCAAGCTAGAATTACAAAATTGGGATGCGTTGCCGTTATCACAAGCTGACATGCCGTAAGCATATCCTCCGTGACCAGATTCCTGTTAATACATAAAAGTCAACAGCATTGCATGTGACATGTTACTCATTAAAGGTGTGGTGATACTGAAATGTCATTGAAATATAGTCATATCATAAAATATGAATTAATATGCATTAAAGGGGATAAACTCTATTGTTAAAGGGAGCATAACTTATAATTCAAATAAATATACTATGAAAGTAACAGTCAAATATGTAAAGCCTGTGACATCAATTTCCAGAAAACATTTTCAGGTAAGCTGTTGAATATCTTGAAACTAATTTGACTGGGCTGCTGCCCATGCCCATTTCTAAAAGTTCATGACGGACATATCTACGCCATTCATTACTCATCTAGATTGTGACGTTAGCCTACACGTGACGTAATTGATTGTGACGTCATACACTTGAGTGACAGATTGGATTCATCAAATTGACAATTAGATGTCCATAATAACTGATTAATCAGGTAAACACGTATAAAAATAACAATAAATTTGAATAAAAAAGTTAAACCAATTTATTTTGAAACAACTTATACAAAATATAGACATTCTATGTTATATGCGAAAATATAATTGATTCCCTGATAGCCACTGAACCAATACCCGCCCAGTACCATGCATTATCATGGTTTAATATTATTACGTGGCCATTCTTTGATATACTATGATGTTCCTTGAATCGATAATTCATACGATGACTAACTGTGAGCAAGAGACATAATTACGAAACAATGAAATAAATAATACAAGCTTAATAGCGATAATACCATAGAAATCTTACTATATTAACTATGGATTATAATCATATTGGTGAAATCAACACCCACGAACCAACGCCATCATTGAGATGTAGGCCTATACAATCAATGTGTATCATATGAGCTTAGGCGGATACCGTATTCTCGTAGCTACCTCACCAGGGTTCATACCAGGGTTCGCATTCCTAGAAACTACGAGAGTAACTGCTGAAACTCAAGCAGGGAGATAAAGGGCCTGTGACCTAAACACTGGTCTGAGGAATCTTTTTATACATAGTTTGCTCAAAATTGTGTGCAGTAATATGCAATTAAGACATAACCATAAACTGACCAAAGACACTACCCTGCAAACAATGCTATGTTGACCCAATGTTGGCCCAACGTATGTTTATTCGTTGGCCCAACATAGTTTTGCTCATTGGGATTACGTTGGCCCAACGTATTATGTAGTTTTTCCACGTAAAATATACGTTGGCCCGATGTAACTAACTTATCATCAGCCAGCCAACGTAAATACAACGTTGGCCAAACGTAACTAATTTTCTATTAATCAACCACACGTAAGGCCAACGTTGGGCCACCGAAACCACACATTGGGCCAACGTAAGGCCAACGAGCCAAACTACGTTGGGCCAACAAATAAAACTTACGTTGGGCCAACGAAAGAATGTTTGCTATTTATAGGTAATGAAAAAAAATTCTAAAAATGTTCCACTGATAGGCTTTGATCGGCTCTATAATATATATATATATATATATATATATATATATATATATATATATATATATATATATATATATATATATATATATATATATATATATATATATATATATATATATATATATATATATATATATATATATATATATATATATATATATATATAATCAGATCGCGAAATCCATCGACGTAATTATTTTACGTATTCTTATGCTAGCTAGTGACTATATCATGCCCCTTAGGATATAAATGTACACGGATTACAGAGATGAATAGCTAAACAATGGTTTGAGCAAAAAAGACATCGAATTCTGTCGCAAACCGGCACTTTATGGAGCATTACTACAGGTTATGGCATTTTGAGCCAAGAAATTGTGTTTCTGTCTACCACCGGTCTTAAACGACCAACTTGCTCTGGTTTCAACAGGGAGGTGGTCAGCCCCTCCCTCCCTCCCTCCCTCCCTCCCTCCCTCCCTCTCTCTCTCTCTCTCTCTCCCTCCCTTCCCCCTCTCCCGTTCTCCCCCCTCTCCCCCTCCCACTCCCCTCTCTCCGTCTCTCCATTTCTTCTCCATTTCTCGCCCTCTCTCCCTCTGTCTTTCACTTTTCCCTCTGTCACGCTCTCCCCACCCCCCCCCTCTCTATCTTTTTCTCTCCCCTCCCTCAATCACCTTCTCTCCCTCCCCTCTCACTTTCCCCTTCCTCCATATCCCCCTTTCTTCCTTTCTCTCCCCCTCTCTCCATCCTCTCTCCCTCGTTCCTCTCCCTCCCTCCCTCCCCTCCCATCCCCTCCCTCCCTCTCTCTCTCTCTCTCTCTCTCTCTCTCCTCTCTCTCTCTCTCTCTCTCTCTCTCTCTCTCTCTCTCTCTCCCTCCCTCCCTTCCCCCTCTCCCGTTCTCCCCCTCTCCCCCTCCCACTCCCCTCTCTCCGTCTCTCCATTTCTTCTCCATTTCTCGCCCTCTCTCCCTCTGTCTTTCACTTTTCCCTCTGTCACGCTCTTCCCCCCTCTCTCTTTTTCTCTCCCCTCCCTCAATCACCTTCTCTCCCTCCCCTCTCACTTTCCCCTTCCTCCATATCCCCCTTTCTTCCTTTCTCTCCCCCTCTCTCCATCCTCTCTCCCTCGTTCTTCTCCCTCCCTCCCTCCCCTCCCCCCTCCCTCCCTCCCTCCCTCCCTCTCTCTCTCTTTCTCTATCTCTCTCCTCTCTCTCTCTCTCTCTCTCTCCTCCCTCCTCTCTCTCTCTCTCTCTCTCTCTCTCTCTCTCTCTCTCTCTCTCTCCAAATTAGAGGCAAGAGAACTATCTCTAATGAAAACGACTGCCGATATATACACATAAACTGCTCATTTATCGGTAAAGGAATATATTTCTAAAATGGACTACTGGCGTGCAAGCCATATATCCTTTGCTGATGTTTTATGAAGACGGTACCGGTACACATGTACACACGCACGCACGCACGCACGCACCGACTCACTCATGCATACACCCACATACTTGTCAAATGCATAATTAAATTGTCATTAGACCATACATCGAGAACATGTGAAAACCTGCATTTGAAATCAAATGATAGCTAGTTTAATGGACCTTTCCGTTTTAGCTATGCCTCGTCCATCTCTAGCTAAGCTCCGCCCACACCTCGATCGTGTTGGGATCGATCGATCTCTGGCACTTGACCCTGACTATCAATTTCCAGAAAACTATACAGGTAAGCTGTCGAATATTTTGAAACCAATTTGACTGGGTGCTGCCCAATCAAGTTAATTTCGAAATATTTAACAACATGTTTATTAAATAATAGAGACATACAATTTGTACAACGTGTCAGAGTATTAAGAGTTAAAGAAATATAAATAGAATCAGGTATGAGGTAATGATTATGGCGTCATCATACACGCCGTCTATCTGATTATGCCGTCATTACTCTGGAAAGGTCCATTATGGAAAGGTTGATATTTTCCACCCAAAGGGCATTTACGATGACGACTGGCATCCCATTAATAAGAGGTAATGCGCCCTCAGTGAACAGGTTGATGTTCCTATTTACGCTCAAATACAACAACTGCTTGGCGGCCTAATTCGGAAGTTGTTGGAATTAAATAAGCTGAGGCAAAACAGAGCATAGGCAGAGACATACAGAAGTCCGCTCGGATACCGAGGAAGAACTGCAAAAGAAACAAAGACAAGAAAATCATTGTCACATCGTTTAACACGCACGCACACACACGCACGTGCGTACAAACACGCGCACACACGCGCACACAGACACGCGCAGGCAGACACATATACAGACCAGAACGCAATGTCACTTTCATCTAAGGGGCGCAGGTAATTACTCCTCTAAAGGACTGTATATCGTTCATTGTGGGTTATTATTGAATTGTGCTTAAAGAAGCCCGAAGCCGGCGGCCCATCTACCGATAAATCTGCCAGTAACTGCGCATTCCCGTCTGCCGACACGTGACCGCTCACAGAGAGCGAGAGAGAGAGAGAGAGAGAGAGAGAGAGAGAGAGAGAGAGAGAGCGTGTGACAAGTTCAGTGTTCCCATTGACCGATTTGCACAGACAGGTATAGATTCGGCCGGCAAAACCGGGTCGGCAGCTCCGGCTCATCTACTGACACTACTTATTCTGCCGGCCGGCAGTACAACCGGCGGATAAATTCGGTAGATGAGCCGCCGACTTTAGAGATTCTCTTTACTATATAGGCCTCAACTGCAATTTTGACATGTTTCCCCCAAGTCTCCCTTGACGATCATACGCTAATGGAAGATTTAAACTGGGGGTTCAAGGATCGACGTTATTAGAAAATATTTTACAATTTAATTTTATATGATAAATAGAATCTCAAATTCGGTCCCATTTAATATCACTATTATCTTCTACCTCCGAGATTTATCACATTCTACTCGCTAAATCTCGAGCAAAGCGATAATTTTCAACTCGGGTTATAATATATGATATTAACTGTCGGACTACTGAAATCGACGAGCCAATAATTTAAATGGCAATAACTCTCGACCTGCTTACTATTTTGAAAACAATTTGACTGAAAGTTACTGCAAAGTTACTGAAAATAAAACTGTTTAACTTGTATACTTTTAGAGGCTTAAACTGTGAGCATATATGTAAAGAAACGAAATGAATCTTAACATATGATGATTTCATTGCGTTTAAATTAATATAATTTTTTAAGTTGTGAATTTGAATTAGGGACTCGTGCCTCTATTTCAATTTCGCAGCTTAAAAAAATTATATTAAGTTATATGGAATGAAATCATCATATGTTAAGATTTATGTCGTTTCATTACACATAGGCACATAATTTAAGCCTATAAAAGTACACAATTTAAAAAATTTGATTTTCAATCATTCTGGTGTGAATATGCACCTTTAAATGGTATCTTTTTTGAGATCTTATATTTTCAAGGCAACCGTGCATGAAATGTGTTGAATGTTTGGAGATCATCCGGGGATTCCAACAAAATAAGGGCAGGAAGTATTATTTCCGGATTCATTTGCATTTATGCAGTTCTAACGCTCAAGATGGCTGATACGACACCAATTGTCAGCTAGATTTGTCCAATCAAACAAGGCTAAACATCCATTTTGGTAGTAGACATTTAAAATGACACACACGCATGCAAGAGCACAATTTTCAGCCAAAATAAACTCACCCGTTGCGGTCCAAATTCCGGAGTTACTTCGTCTACATCAGGCCGAGGTGTTGGTCGCGTCGTGGATGATTGTGTTCTGGTTGTAGGCGCCTGTGTTGTTGTTGTTGTTGTTGTAGGCGCCTGTGTTGTGGTTGTAGGCGCTTGTGTTGTCATTGTTGTTCTTGTTGTTGTAGGCGCTTGTGTTGTGGTTGTAGGTGCTTGTGTTGTTGTTGTTGTTGTTGTTGTTATTGTAGGCGCTTGTGTTGTGGTTGTAGGCGCTTGTGTTGTTGTCGTGGGCGCTTGTGGTGTGGCCGTTGGTGCTTGTGTTGTGGTCGTTGGTGCTTGTGTAGTGGTTGTAGGCGCTTGTGTTGTGGTTGTAGGCGCTTGTGTTGTTGTTGTTGTTATTGTAGGCGCCTGTGTTGTGGTTGTAGGCGCTTGTGTTGTGGTCGTGGGAGCTTGTGTTGTGGTCGTGGGTGCTTGTGTTGTTGTCGTGGGCTCTTGTGTTGTGGTCGTCGGTGCTTGTGTTGTGGTTGTAGGCGCCTGTGTTGTGGTCGTGGGAGCTTGTGTTGTGGTCGTGGGTGCTTGTGTTGTTGTCGTGGGCTCTTGTGTTGTGGTCGTCGGTGCTTGTGTTGTGGTTGTAGGCGCCTGTGTTGTGGTCGTGGGTGCCTGTGTTGTGGTTGTAGGTGCTTCTGTGGTGGTTGTAGGTGCTTCTGTGGTGGTTGTACGTGTTTCTGTGGTTGCTGGTCGTGCTTCCGTTGTCGGTGATTCGGTCGTTGTCGGTGGTGACCACTATGAAAAGAAAATATATTTATATTTATCATAGCTATAGAGTAGTACCCCCGCCCCCCCACCCCCCTTGCGTCAACCCAAGCCTTTATTGGTCAAGTTGAACACTGCAGTTGTCGAGAGGATTGCCTATTTGCATGCCAAGAGAAGAGTATTTTTGACAATTTATCACAGGAATGACTGGCTCGGTAATCGAGCCAGTCATCCCAGTTATAAATTTTCAAAAATGCTTTTCTCCCAACCTGCACATGGACACTAGCTAAACGAAAACTTGAATTTTCTTTATCATTACCCATTTCCTGTTCAAGCCGACTAAATGTCCACTTGCAGCCTATTTTTGTAAATTTACAAAAAAAGAATCCTTCGCCTTTAAAAATGATAATTTTCTTTTACAATTTTGACCATTAAGGAATTCATTGATTTAACTCTGAGCACTTTGAGGCGCTGTTGACACAAGATGGGTTAAAGATTTTTTCATGTGAAAAGTAATTACCAATGAACAACATAGTCTATGTGACAAGTGAACTTAAGATGATATAATTTACTGACATACAATGTATAGTTGTGGATTCACCCATACAATATGATAGCAATTGGTTGCCAGTATTATTCCTTCTTTTGCATGTACGAAAGAAAACACAACACTATGCGTAGTTGCAGCGGAAATCATGGAATAATCATATTGATTAAGAAGACCGCGTAACCTCCTACGCAGACTCTAATATGAAGATCAGGCGTGCCGGGACCCTGTCGGTCTCTTTAGTGGGAGTAAACGCCTGGCAGAAAACGGGCGATCCTCTACGGTTTCGTTGTAACTCACGCCGCGGGCTCTTGTGACATATATGAAATAATTCCTTGGCCATCTTTCCAGGATTGGTATGTTGAAGAAAATAAGGATCTATGCTGTATCAAGTAGGTGACAGCTGTGGAGACTGTGTTGTATGATATGGCGGGAAATGTGGACGTGTGAATCGGTGTATCCCAACATCTTATGCCAAACCGATTGCATTCGGCCACATATTTCGCTTGGGACAGAGTTCCGCAAAACTAATGCTCGTCCGCAAACATTAAACCGTAAACATTAAATTCTTTGCGATATAAAACTTATTCTATTTGATATTTGGAAATTAATTTGGGTGGAAGATGTTGCTGCCTATGGCAGCAACGTCTTCCAGTCAAGTTTAATTTCTAAATATTCAACAGTTTTCCTGTTTTAGTTATCTTGAAAATGAGATATCGGGAATTCATCGGTGAAAGTGTTAATGATACCATCTGGACAACATTTTCAAACTGATGTTTCTATGTTTCTAGCATTATCAGTGCGAAGGAGTCTTCCAGACTATTTAGCTGAAGTTATCAGGATGTTGTTTCTAGTACCGGTAGCAATAACAGCTGGGCAACACAAGTACAGTGATTATTGCCATCATTATATGACACGGTCACACTAGCACATAATGTAACATGCTTCAGAAAGGCGACTGCGCTGTCAGATGGGATAATTACATAAAGCAAATCACGGCCTTAACTGCTGAAAAGCTAACGAAATATGCAGCTTTGTTCAAGACACGGCCATGCACGTATTATGAATGTGACACGCCCCATATCAACCACGGTACAGACGAAAGTGGTGAATCTTTTCAAAAAACACATCCAATCAATAAATATGTCTTACAACAGGATCACGCAGTAAACATAAAACATAGGCGGTCACAAGCGTGATGGGCGTATGTGAAATAAATCTCTCAAGATGACTATTAAGAAAAGCAAGCATTCCATGACGTCATAATCAACTAAGTGACGTGTAGGCTAACGTCAAAATCAATTACGTCATGAATGACGCAGTTAAGTTCATCACGAACGCTTAATTGATGACGGACTAAGCGTTTTTGTACGAATTGTATGTCTCTACTATTTAATAAACATGCTACCCTCCCTCCCTCCCTCCCTCCCTCCCTCCCTCCTCCTCTCTCCCCCTCTCTCTCTCTCTCTCTCTCTCTCTCTCTATCCTCTCCCTCCCTCCCTCCCTCCTCTCCACTCCTCCCCACCCCCCCTCCTCCTCTCTCTCTCTCTCTCTCTCTCTCAACACACGTGTCATGCG
>CM067372.1:82702484-82753705 GCA_034401795.1 Chaetoderma sp. LZ-2023a
CGCATGACACGTGTGTTTGGTTAACTAATTAATTAGTTAATTGGTTTTGCTTGTTGGTTATTTGTTGCTTGGTTGATTGGTTGGTTGTTTGGTTGATTGGATCGTTGGTTGGTAAAGGTGGTAATTAGTTAGTTAGTTAGTTAGTTAGTCAGTTAGTTAGTTAGTTAGTTAGTTAGTTAGTTAGTTATTTAATTAGTTAATTAGTTAGTTAGTTTGTTAGTTAGTTAGTTATGATTGTATCAAATATTTGTGAGAGAATATTTCTATTCATCTTTACAACGAGCCTATAACCGGTTGCACGCGCACTTCAGTGTAGTCAGTCTGAAAATCATATTATGAGCAACAAATATTATATCAACGCCATTGTCGAAATGAAAGCTAGTTATTAATCAATCAGAGCAATTGTTCCGGTGTCTGCTGTCGACTCGCCGTGCCGCATGTGCACGACGAGTGATGACGCTGGTTAGCTTCCGGTCGACTCGGGGTTACGGATCCCGTGCGACACTGCCCTACGGGTAACAAAGACTGGCTCCTAAGGCCGGTGGAACTCAATCGTTCCGGTGGGGCTGTGCGACCATCGTCGTGAACATTAAACACAACAGTATCATCCCATGAATTGGTGTCACCGGTATTCCTGTCCATAGCAATTTTGAGATCTATAGACTTACAAGATTTGATGGTGACCTAACCTAAATAAGCCTATACAATTAGTTTACCTAAGCAGACCGTCAAGTTTGCTAGATAACAATGAGCATACGAAAATACAAGACATAGAGACAGCCTGATGAATCATTAAACGTGGGACCACCGGAGGTACCACACAGACTCGCAGGTCCGCAGAGGTATCCCCGTAAAGGAGACTCCCGCATACGCGATCACTAATTAACTTAATATAAGTTATTATACCTCCAAACTGAAAAGGAAAAAGGAAAATATCCTTTATCGTGGCGAGAGGCTATGTGCCGCGCGTGGGCATTACTTCTGATGCTGTATTTCTGTGTGAGAAGTAGTAGCCTCGCGCGGGC
This sequence comes from Chaetoderma sp. LZ-2023a, assembly GCA_034401795.1. Lineage (NCBI taxonomy): Eukaryota > Metazoa > Mollusca > Caudofoveata > Chaetodermatida > Chaetodermatidae > Chaetoderma > Chaetoderma sp. LZ-2023a. Next base: position 82,703,510 of record CM067372.1, read on the forward strand.
CGCTGTCACTGGATCCTTGTGAGAGGCAAGTGTCTCGCGCGGCCTCCGTCACAGGAAAATGCCGCCACCGCTTAAAGCGGGAGATGAGTATTGGCCAGAAAGGGGCCACTCCTCATATTCAACCAAAGTGCTGTAAAGAAAAGACCATCCTTGTGAAACTATAACAAAACTGTTGCGCGCTGTTTTACGTGAATACGGGACGAGCGATTCCCGAGGGTTTCCCACGTCACCGTCTTATGTAGGTCCAAGATACTGAATTAGTTGGTGCTGCTTGTATTTCTGCGGGCCTTATGTTATGCCTAACTTACCAATTAGGTTTAAAAGACAAGAACTAATTTAGGCCGCAACTGGCGGGTTTCTTACCTATCTTTTGACATGGCCATCCGAGGGTGCAGACGCCCCGCCTCCCGTGAGAAGCCTTGGAAAGCATCTACCTCCAAGACAGCGCACGTACATGTTACTAAGTAAGACATCCGCGCTTGGTGAAAATCCGGATGCCTGACTTTGTAACCACATAAACGTCACAGGACAATGGCTGCTTTTCACATAAGCAAATTTAAGCAACTGAGCCATCGTTACGGGGGGTGGTGGTGGGGGGGGGGTTTGAGAAGACGAATATCCACTGTGAATGTCCTTCCCGATATGGCATGGCAGATCCAACATCTTGCCCAGACATTCTTACAGAATTCGGTAGAGATGCGCATCTCGCCCGTCACCAAGTCCTACGAGCTAAACTTTTGACCTGATGTTAGGTTTATACACAGGTTGCCCAATATGCACTGCGGTGCGGGAAAGATCTCCTAAGAGATGTAAAAGATCAATAATTATAATATGTTTTCGCAGTGCTTCCTACATTGGCAAGGATAATTAACTACTAGGTATCAGAAGATACATGGGAGGTGTGTGTGACACCACACCTTGGCCATCACTGCTCGGAAACCTCCAATAGTTTCCCAGGGTCGGATCAGTCCATGGTGCGGATAGGGATATCCAAACAATTAAGAAGCCATAAGGCGTATTGGAACATGAAGAGAGACAATAACTTTATAGATGTGAGGCCTTATAGGTAAGTTGGCCAATTTACACAACCTGCCAGAGTGCAGGCTAGATTACCGCAACAACCGGAGAAACAGGCGTACACTATATGTCTCGTAATGAAGAAATTGTCTCTAATCATATTAAACCTATCCTATCGAGTTGAATAGTCAGGTTTAGTCAGTAGCATGCCGGGCCTAAACAAAGTTATAGCACGGACAGTGACCTTAGTGAAACATGTTGGTGGCGGGAGAAAATGATGCGTATATAATGTTGCTGTATAGTATTCCTAATGCACTGCGGTCCGAAGTTTTCTATAAATAAACAAAGCATATCAACGGATGTCTACTAGCCATATACTAAACTAACCAAATACAAGTAACAACAATGTGAATTGATCAGGATAATAATAATGGTACATGTTGATAGACCTATTACGGTGCGGATTAGATGTGTACTATGACGTGGGGTCACGTGCACACAAATCACTTATTATCTAGATAGGTATATATACGTATTTACGACGTTATTCCTATATTTTGAGTATAATTTGAAAGGGGAAAATGGCGATAACACAACCATTTCTGGACCGATTTTAAAACGGTTTATATATTTGAAAAGTTCGTCGAATTCTGGTCTTGATAAATTCCAGAGTCGACGAGAACGGTTAATTATAGTACCTGCTCGGTACACTAAAAGCGCCCATTCGCTCTCGGTCGTGCTATACGCGCTCTGCCAACACAGCGACAGGCGTGTGCATGCGCACTACGCGTTCATCAACGAACTTTGCCGTTTTGACGACGAAATCTCTCTCATAGGCGCATGCACGCTTATTTCTCTACGCAGGGGGCCGTGCTTACAGGAACGAATCCAGGACGGGCGGCCCGCACCCAGCTTGGCTGGGACGGTCAGTAGCCCGACCGGTCGATCCGCGCTACAAAAACACAGCTATGGTCGATAATAGCAGGTGATCTCTTGAATATTTTGAAATTAATTTTATTGGAATCTGTTGTCGTGTGTCGTCCAATGTTTCAAACTTTTCAATATATTATTTTATATTGCTAAGAATGCACAGTATCTGGCTGGTATATTGGCGCTAAAGCGTTAATACAAGCCCCCCCCCCCCCCCCCCATACGAGATGGTTTAACGACCTCACCACTCTTTAATGTGTTTACCATTTGAACCCTGAACCCTGAACAGGTTGACTATTTTGAAACCAATTTTACACGAACCTGTCAAATTAGTTTCAAAGTGTTCTCAAAAGAATATTTATTAAAATAAAAATGTTTTTGAATTCGTTTTTCGAGTTCAATTTTTAACGATTAAAATTCTAGTGTCTCAATTTGATGCAGGAAAGCTGTTGAATATTTTGAAACTAATTTGACTAGGAGCTGTTGCTGCCATAAGCAGCAACGGCTCCCAGTCAAATTTGTTTCAAAATATTCAACAGAATACTCCTTACGTCATAACGAATTTGTTGATTTAGGTCTGTAACGGTTGAAGGGTTACGCTTGGCTTCTAACTTCCTGCCTTATATAGCCGCCTTCATTGGCTCCCATAAGACAGGTGGCCTTACGGGCAGGTCTAACAGTTATTCTTACCGTTGTAATGGCCGAGTCTGGAATCTGAGGCCTGGGACAGACGAATCTTACTTCCCCGTCACATCTCTTCAGCAAAAACAGAAGCACAATAAATAAGTAAAAAATCCATAATTTCTGCGGATAGTATTTAAATGTGTGAACACGTTTAATCAGTTTCGCCATCTTTGAAAAATGTCGCGTAAATAGATCGTCCTATTCAGATTACACGCGAACTCTCGCGCGACGCACGTGTGGACACAGCCGGCTTTTGTGTTGACTAAATGATCCAGATAGTCCTACCTAGACGATGCTGTCTTCGTTTCCCTGAGGAGTGTCTACCCGAAGAATAAAAAAATGAGAGAAATGATCACTGATGCAGAATAAAATTAATTTACTATTGAAATTGTATTCACGCATGTCTCGGGTATTTACCCCACAATATGATTTAAGATCTGTGAATAGTAATACATATTCACGCGGCTTTGATCATATTCAGTTTGAATATATTTTCTCTTGATCAGGGCATGACACTAATTCAGCGAACAAACCCTCACAATCGTACAATACACCCGCTGGCGATTCATCCCCAACTTCATTTAATGTTGTTTTAAAGAAGGGCAAATGCAATTTTGCATTCCTTAGCATGTTGATGTATCCGTGAACGACATTAGCATGCTCATCTTTAGCGGATATCCAGCTAAATTAATATTCCATAACTTTTGGCCCTGATCCGAGAAACGACCTGAACATTCAGAGAAATTGAGGAAATGAATGGGCGGGTGGGTGTATGGGGTGGGGGTGGGGTGGGGTGGGGTGGGGTGGGGTGGATTTGCCAGCTTTTGTATGTCCGTGAACAGAGCTCAGGATGGAAAGAGATAAAAGTCCTCGCTTTGGCTTAGCTTAGCTAATCGTGATCGGCAATACATCTAGCAGAGCCTTTATGTCAAAGCTTGCCTAGCAAAATACAGTCCGCATAACATTATGTTATTAAAAAAAATAAAGAAAAAGAAGTGTCTGTTGTTAATAATAATAATAATAATAATAATAATAATAATAATAATAATAATAATAATAATAATAATAATAATTAATAATGGTGGTGATAGTAGTAATAATAATAATAATAATAATAATAATAATAATAATAATAAAAATAATAATAATAATAATAATAATAATAATAATGATGGTAATAGTGATGATAATAACCATATGTTACGATGTGACCTGAGAATATCAAATAAAACTTGAAACGTGTTATCCGCCCATGCGTAGGCCTAATAAAATATGTTAACTAAACACTGCTTCTAGTCTGTGTATTACATAACTCATTAAACAAGTCAACATTATGCCTATAAGTGCTGGAGGAAATCCTACTTAACGACCCGTGGCATTTTTTTGCCACACACCCAGAGGCACAATAAATGTTATCGTCAAAGTTAGGAGACATCGTATCAGATTACACACACATGAGCGCAATCCGTACACACGAACGCACGCGTCTGGGAACGTATTATTTTATTTTTAAAACCCCCGATCAAAACTACTCCGCAGATCGCATCCACAGGTGTATGGGATGGTATTTTCCAAAGGGGTTAAATGGACCTGTCTATTTTTAGCCATGCCCCCGCCCATCTCTAGCTAAGCTCCACTCACACCTCGCTCGTGTCGGGATCAATCGATCTCTGAACTCCTTGACCATCAATTTCCAGAAAACTATACAGGTAAGCATACAGTTAAGCTGTTGAATATTTTGAAACTAATTTGACTGGGTGATGTTTCTGTCTATGACAGCAACAGCACCAGTCAAATTAGTTTCAAAATATTCAACAGCATGTTTATTAAATAGTAGAGAAATACAATTCGTAATTCTGGTCGGCCTATTAAGAGACGGGCCTAATAGAATCATTTATGAGGTAATGATTATGACGTCATCCTACACGGCGCTTAGCTGACTATGACGTCATATGACGTCAGACGATAGATGGATACTCTGGAAATTGGAAAATTGGAAAAGTGAATTAGCTTAGACATTATTACATATTGTTATGGTGCCTGGATTTCTGCATAAGTATTATATGTAGGAAGCGGCGGGATCTAACAGGGTTCTACGGTAAACAATTGCCACTTTTTGCATGCTCTCGTACTCATTGTTTTGGTGACTACGTCAAAACGTGTTTGTTTCAATAGATACATCATTTTTATACATATCCGAAGACTTTATCAAAATGCAGCAGAAATAAGTAATTATTTTAACGGCCTTTTTATTTGGTGTGTGATAAAAATGTGTTTTCACTATTACCTTTTTCAGGGTCCATAAAAATGTTCATAACTGGTAAAGAAATGAAAGAAACTGGACCAGTTTACGCGCTAGACGACATATGCCAGTCGTCATCAAACACGCCGTGTTCATTTCACGAACGCAACAATAATTCTTTTCTACGGATGCGCCGAAGGGGCAAGGGGTGATTATATTCTTTTCAAATCTAGATCTGATTTCTTTTCCCGCACATGCCCAATCCAAATACGGCCACAGTTTCTATATATGGTAAAAGCAAAAATAAATTTCATGTTTTATGGTATGTAAAACAATCCGTATATTCATTTTAAACACCAGATTTACTAGTATACAAGGCAAGGATACAGGATATTGATTTTGAAAATAGTGTTGCTGCTGCCCGTATACCGGGTATTGCGAAAAATTTAATTTGACCAGGTCTAGTTTTACTACAATTAGTTAAGTTATGCTCCGTTTTTCGCGGCGTTTGTATCATTATTTTTGCTGACAAACTCTTCTGTTGTCATATCATAGAGAGTGATGTCATATCACCATCGCGTCGCTATATAAATAAAAAATTACATCCCTGTTTCAAACTGAACTATGGTAATAAAAACTCAAAAACTCTCTGAAAAACGATACTGGGTATTTACACATTTTAAATTTATTTGGCATGTGTTATTTTAACGAACACATTCTTATTACTAAATGAAAGTAATTTCTTAACAAAAGCTTTACAGTCGCATACAATCAGCAAAACTGCCCCATACCCTGTTAGAAACCGGTACTCGGACCATATAAACGCAGCCATACAGTTCTTACTTATTAACGTAAGATTTTCATAGTTGAAGGACCATACCTACATGGCTTAATAGTGAGACTTGAATTTCTTTACTTATTTCATAATCATAAATATTCATAGATTTGATATTGAGACCACAGGGTCAAATTCGACTCCTAACCATAGTTAGCTATAGCTAACTAGATTACCAGTCGAACTTCAATTAGTTACCTAGCGAGTCAACTATAGTCAACCGAGCACCCGAGCTCTGTTCAGATGGTTAGTGCAAAATTTGCGTAAATTTCAAAATGGCGGTGCCATGAATAGATGCATATAAAAGTGTAAATATTTCACTAAATAACGTAGGTTTGATGAAGTTATGCTTTCCCACTGTATATCAATGTTCCCAAGCCCCTATTCCTTAAAACTGTATGTCATATGGACGCTTTTTGACGTCTTAGCGGACAAAAATAACCCATTTTCGAAGGTCATGAAAACAGACGACAGAAATGGTTAATGGGGACTGGTACCCGGCTCCAAATTTTCTACAATAGTAATTCAATGGGGAACGGGGTACCAACGAACTATAGTTAACGATTCAGTGTTCGGCTTGGCATAGCGACTGCGCATGTTCAGTAAGCCATGCAACTGACTATAGTTAGCAAGTCGAACCTTGAACCTGTATGCGCGTATTCATCAAACTACGGGCAAAGAGGACTGATACAGTTAAACGTATGCAAGCAGCGGATCGACAGAATAGCATGTTGATGTGTTTGCCAGTAATTTACTAATAACTGCAGTTCAAAATGCAAATTCCAGGTGTTAATATTTACCTTCATAGGTACGGTAAAACTGGTTGTCCATCCGTCAAAGAATAGACACATAACCATTTGTAAGAAAAGTCAAATGCATATTTACAAGCATACCGCATCTGATTTAAATATTACCGACAGTAGTGATATTTCTATCGCTCACCTCAATGTATGTGGCCTTAAAGATAAAATCCATCTTATTGAAGCTAATTTGTCCTAGTTTGATATTATTGCTGTTACTGAAAGTCACCTCACGCCAAATATCAACTCTAATACCATTAAACTGCCAGGCTTCCAGGAGCCGTATCGGAGGGACCGTCAGCAGGCGTGGGGAGGAGTATGTGTCTATATATCTGAAAACCTTGCTACCTCCCGTCGTTTTGGATACGAATGTCCTAGCATTGAGATGATATGGATAGAGATTCACGATCGGCCTGAATTGCTAATGGGTGTCATTTATCGTCCACCAACACGAATGTCGATAAATGGCAAACTCTTTCTGAAAATATAGAGAATGTGTGTGACTTAAATCCAAATAAAACTCTTGTCCTACTTGGGGATCTTAATGATGATCTGCTCAATACATCCAAGCACCATTTACAAGATATTATTTTTACACTAGGCTTCCATCAGTTAATAACAGAACCGAATCGGCCTGTTGCAAACACATTACTCGATCCAATTATTATCAACAGTGCTAGAGTAGTAAAACACAGTAGAATACTTGCACCCTTTTGCAGTGATCACACTCCTGTATATCTGGTTGTAACATCTTCCATACCCAAGCGTAAATCCTACAAACGCCGTATATGGGACTATGCAAACGCTGATTGGGACTTATTCAGGGATCAGCTTTCCAACGCACCCTGGAATAACATTTCCGATGTTAATGGTGTTGACATCTGGTGCCAGACAATCACCACAAATATTATTGATGCTGCTAATGCTAGTATTCCCAATAAAACTATTACTATAAATCCCAATGACAAAGCATGGATGCCCAATAAAATAAAACATGGCATGCGAATTAGAGAAAGTTTATTTAGGAAGTCAAGGAAAACTAAACAAGAGCAAGATGTGGCCAACTTTAAGAAACAGAGAAACCTTGTCAACACACTAGTTCGGACAGCTAAACAAAACTTTAAAGATAAATTAGCTGAAAAAATTAAAAACGGACGCACAGGCTCCAGACAGTGGTAGAAAATATGTAAGTCCTTCTTGGCTGACACTAACTCCAATTTTAATGAACTGCCCCCCTTTAAAACGTGAAGATGGCTCATTTACTTACGATTCTTCTGAAAAGGCAGATCTACTTAACCTTTACTTTTCTAATATCGCAACAATTGACAAGACTAATGCCCACCTACCTCCTCTATCTCTGTATACGGATAATACTTTAAACTTAATCACAATAACAAATTTCGATGTCTCAGATGTACTGTCTAATCTGGATACTTCTAAAGCCGTTGGCCCAGACAAATTAAGCCCGAAACTGTTATATGAGAGTGAGGCGGTCTTGGTCCCAATACTAGCGCAGTTCTTTAATCATTCCATTATTAGCGCACATTTTCCGACCCCATGGAAAATTGCTAATGTAACTCCTATTTTAAAAAAAGGTGAAAAGAACCAATGCTCAAATTACCGACCAATATCTCTCTTGAGCTGCCTAAGCAAAGTTATGGAGAGAACTGTTTTAAAACATATTTACAACTACATTAGACACGATATAACTCCATACCAATCCGGATTTCTTCCGTCAAATTCTACAGTAAACCAACTGTTAGACATCTACACTGATATCGCTCAGGCTCTCGATGATCAAAAGGAAATACTGTTCTTGTTCTTTGATATTTCTAAAGCATTCGATCGAGTGTGGCATCGTGGTCTTCTACAAAAATTGAGAAATTTCGGTATCTGTGGAAATTTACTGGCATGGTTTGAAAGCTATCTCGAAAACCGTTATCAGCGAGTAGTTATAAACGGCAATGAATCTACCTTACTTCGCTTGCACGATGGAGTGCCACAAGGTCCAGTCCTTGGTCCCTTGCTATTTTTAGTCTTTATTAATGACATGCCCAGCGATATTTTAAATAATATTATACTGTTTGCTGATGATACCTGCCTATATGTAATGTCTGAAAACTTAGAAGCACACTCTGTAACAATAGACCATGATATCCTGAGCATGACGCAATGGGCTAACACATGGCTTGTCGAATTTAATGCCTCCAAAACTACTAGTCTGTTTCTTTCTCTGCGTAATGAGCCCACTGTCTTTCCAGTTAAATTCAAAAATCCTGAAATACTCCCGTCAAACAACCATAAACATCTTGGCATTACCTTCAATAACAAAGGCACTTGGCTTACTCATGTGGAAAACTTAATAACAAATGCTCAACACAAACTTTCTTTACTCACGGGCCTAAAATATATCCTAGACCGGAAATGTCTTGAAATTATGTACAAAAGCTTTATTAGGCCATCTTTAGAATACGCAGACGTTGTCTGGGATAATATACCACAGTATCTTGTAACACGACTGGAGGACATCCAAAAATACGCTCTCAGAACAGTATGTGGAATGACACGTAGTGCTCATACGGAAGACTTGTACACCGAAACAGGAATAGAAACGCTTTCACATAGACGGGAATCTCACAGACTAGTTATGCTATATAAAATTATTAACGGGATGACGTGTGGAATTCTGAATAATCACCTTCCCGCACTATCCCAGGCACGAAACCCCTACAACATTCGTCACGCAAACCTATTTACTCCATTTCGTTGCCGAATTGAGCTCTTCCGAGGATCCTTTTTTCCAGCAACAGTCCGCGCATGGAATACTCTCCCAGCGTCGGTCATGTGTCCCGTTACTCTCACGGAATTCAAGAGCAAACTTAACGCCATGTCGCCTAGACGACCGCCTCCTCCCTGGTATTATGTCGGCCAAAGGTTAGCTAATGTAATCCTATGTAGGCTTCCCAATGGCTGTAGTAATTTAAATCGGCATCTATTTGAAAATTTTCTGTCAGACTCAGCTAGCTGCCCATGTGGATACACTGATGAATCCACAAATCACTATCTCCTCCACTGCCCTCTTTTTAACGACCAAAGAGTCTCTCGCCAAAATCAGCTCGTCCTAAAGAATATCTCTCTTGCCACACTGACAGCTAATCAACTTCTATACGGCATTAACAATGTCGACTTGGAAAAGAATATTACAATATGTAACGCCGTATGCCAATACATAGTCAATACCAACCGCTTTAAGTAACTTCCTATTTGTTAAATTCGCAACCATAAGAGCGAAATGCAAACAGCCCAACATATACAAGCATGGTGAACGCAGCATTAAGAGCTCCTCACCTTACCTATCTCACTCTTGTCAAATTCTTAGTTTATACCCTGTTTCTCATATTCTTCTCTCCTCTCTTTTTGTCTCTCTTCCCTAACCCCCCCCCCCCCCCCACACACACACACATACACACTCCATCACAACCTCTCTCTCTCTCTCTCTCTCTCTCTCTCTCTCTCTCTCTCTATCTCTCTCCCTCTTTCTCTCGCTCTCTACTTCCCTCCCGCCCTCCCTCACTCTCTCTCTCCCCACCCCACGCTCTCTCCCTCTCTCTCTCTCCCACTCTCCCCTCTCTCTCTCTCCCACTCTCTCTCTCTCTCTCTCTCTCTCTCTCTCTCTCTCTCTCCCTCTCTCTCGCATTATGCACACACGCACGCCAATACGCACGCACACACGCACATATTCACGTACACATACGTAAGCGTGCGAACTACCTAGACAATTGTAATCAGTGGTTGGTATAAATTATCATTTAACTAGTTATACATACGTAACTATTTAGTTATGTTTTATTATACCCCATCTTGATGTATGTGTTAATATATTGTATTTGTATGTATGGGAGACACGTGTATAAGACTTATGTCTTACTGTGCTCCCATTGAACAAAATAAAATTCTGTTTAGACCAAATATTACTGACTAGTGCCACTGACAATCACATATTTAAAGTATCACGCTGCCGCCATGTAGGCCTACGATACTGTGAAATGATACTTTAAATAATTAATCAGAACTCAAAAGAAATAATCGTGTCTTCCTTTCCTTTTAGCACGCGTATTAATGGAGCCTTTCAGTTTACCCATCAATTATATGACGTCATAATCAACTACGTGTCGTTTAGGCTGACATCATAATCAATGCCGCCATGAATGACGTAGATAAGTTCGTCATGAACACTTAGTTGATGACTGACTATCCATTCTTGTACGAATTGTACATCTGTACTATTGAATAAACATACTTTTGACTAGTTTGAAACTAATTTGAGTGGCGCTGTTGCTGTCATAGGCAGCACTGGCGCCCAGTCAAGTTAGTTTCAAAATATTCAACAGCTTACCCATGTAGTTTTCTGTAAATTTCGGATTCGGAGTGTGCGGGTATTGATCAATTCCAATGCGGACAACGTGTTGGTGGAGCTTAGCTAGAGATAGGCGGGATATAGCTAAAACTGGATTCATCCATTAACTTATCCCTGTCATGTTCAAGAACTGTGTAAGCATGTGCACGGTCAATGTTTGCTAGGGCAATGCTGTTTAAGCCTTCTTGGCCCACGCTGTTTCGCACATAGTTCTTCATCCAGCGCAAGCCACTGACGGTACGTTCTCACTGTACGTGATATTGCTGGTATCATTGCAAATCTTTGTATATCTTTCTACAGTTCTGGAAGCATCTGAATGATGTCAGCCTGGGCCATGGTGTCATAAACTTCAGATAATGTAGTGAGGTTTGCCTAACTTAAAGTTGCTGAAAACGGCAAGTCTACCTCGAGTAGATACCTGTCCAATTTATAGAATAAGAAGACTACATTAGTAGTCAAAGGACCAGCTGAACGCTATTGTTCGCCTATCAAAACTGATTGAAGGGGTAGATCACGATGTCAAGCGCAATTGTTGGAGAACAATAGCGCTCAGCCAGTCCCATCCAGTTAAAATGATTGATGTGTACACGAGGTCAAGTGGACGCTATTGTTCTAAATAAGCGGGTAGATGCTATTGTTCTAAATGAGCAGGTGTCGGCTATTGTTCTAAATGAGCGGGTGGCTGCTATTGTTCATGCAGGTGTCCACTCTAAATGTCGGCTACAGGATATTGTCTGTTATGACATGTTAACACATATATTAATGTGTTTTTAAATAGGTATTGACATGCGTGCACTTGTTCTTGCTGTGTTTAACGTATTAAGTAGGTGGGCGGCGGCACCCCTCGCCCTTCATGGTTAAAAAGACATTTTGAAACTCAGCCATCTAAATTTCAAAAAATCAGATGGCAGTCATTTAATTATTAAATTTTCAAAAATGTTATGGAAATGAGTTGGTGCAGTAAAGAACAATGCCCATCATCGTGCATGTCCATCATCGTTGATGAATAATGATGTCCTGAGCACCCTTGTAGCATTTAATGTATTAATTAGGTGGGTGGTGTGTCCCCCTCATGGTTGAAGGGTAGTAAAAGGTAAAATATTTTGAAACAAAGCTGAATTGTGGCTTCCTATGCCAAATTGTCACATTGAACAGCGCTTTTTGAAGAATAGCCTTTATGCACATGATTGAAGGCACCTGCATGAACAATAGCGCACAGTGGTCACTTAAGAACAATAGCGTACAGCACCCACTTATGAACAACAGTGTCCAGTGGCCACCTGCAGGAACAAAATGTGTTCCCAGTCATTTAATTTTCAAAAAATCAGAGCGAAGTAGGTAAACTTATCGATGTTGTATGCATAATATTATATAGATAATAATCATGTATCTATCGTATTTAAGGAGTGGTCTTTAAGGTGGCAGTCATTTAATTATTAAATGTTGTGGCCGATTTTATACAGGCAGTTGCACATTTATAGATGCAGCAACATGTGTATGTACATGCCCAGGGACACATGCACGCCAAAATGCATTCATACATGTGCGGCTGCACGCGGCTGCATGTTGTGGATTTGTGGCCGAAATGTGTATGTATATGTCCGGACACACATGCACATCAAAATGCATGCATACATGTGCAGCCCCATGTTGCAGATTTGTGGCCACATGTTTTTGTTGCGAATTTGCAGCCGCATGTTGCAGATTTGCGGCCTCATGCGGCTGCATGTTGCGGATTTGCAGGTGCAGTACATATAATCCTATAAAACGGTTCAAATTCAATCACTTTTCTTACTCCAGTTTAAACATCACAAAGTTGTTGGACGTGTATTTTAACTGCAGAGTAGTTAGGTAGCCTTAGCCAGTCAGAAGCCTTCTTTGAAAAACGTTGTAACTTGAATACTTGCTAGATTTATCCTATAATCAATATGCCGAAGCGTAAATGTTTTGAATGTGATTCAACTTTTAATAGGCCAAATGACCTGAAGCGGCATAAGATCCGATTCCATAACGATGAAGATAGCGAAAATCTAGATGGTGAAGATGAAGAAATGACAGAGATGAAGAGTGAAGATGATGATGACTCAGCAGAGTCTGAGAGTGAAGATGAAGGTGAAAATGAAAAAGAAGCCATAGGCAATCAGGAACCATTCACCATATTCCAAAATATTAAGCAGGTCTTAGACGCTGAACAATCAGGTTTAGAAGATGAGGATGGTGAAGTGAACACAAACCCAAATGGTGTAGGCAATGTGTCTATTTTCGTATATGCTGATGCTTTAGTTGCAAAGTATATAGACATAATGTTCCAGTGGAGAAAATTACAGAACATTACGCTCATTAAAATAATTCATCATGAAACTAAATATTTTATCACCGAGGGGTATGCATACGATGAAGTAGTCTTCTCAGCTTTTCGAAACAGAGTTTCTGATCAAGAAGTACATAAGGAACAATCTAGATGCTGACGATAATGATGATGATTCTGTCGGTGATGGATCTGATCCATAATGAATGTCTACCCATCGATAAATGGATCTCCAGAACATTGACTATTTGTTTATGCTACAGAAACTATATGTCTTATCACATGTAATATTTTCTTCAATGCAAAAATATGGATACAAATAAAACATTGGTTCTTTATGTGCATGTTGATTTGATGATTGTAGCTGCCCAACCGGGTCCCCCACATCTCTCAATACACAAATCAGAGTGAGTGTTTTGATGTTGGCAGTGGGGTTGGTGGTTGGTGGAAGTAGTTTGTGTTGGTGGTGGTAGCGGTAGCGGATGGGTGGTGGTGGATGGTGGTGGTGGTTAATGCTTGGTGGTGGGTGTTGGTGCTTAGTGGTTGGTGGTGGCTGTTGGAGGTGGCGGTGCTAGTGGCGGTTGTGGTGAAAGTGGTTGGTGGTAGTGGTGCTGATTGGTAGAGGAGTGGTGGTGGTGGTGATGGTGGTGGTATTGGTGGTGGTGATGGTGGTGGTGGTGGTTGGTGTTGGTAGTAGGTGGTTGTGGCCACAATGTCTAGACAATGGATAGCCAGCTATATTATTTTTGTTGTCGGGGCCTCATTGATTAGGTACTCATAATGCACTCATGCTGACATAGGCACGTGTGCATACGAGTGAGACCTTTATTAAACCCTCATTGACATACTCTCTCCAACCTATATGCCATTTTTCATGCACCATGCTCTCACAAATTCCAGCCACAATGTCTAGACAAATGGTTAGCCATCAGAGTCAGTCATTCCAATGATAAATTTTCAAAAATAGTCTTCTATGGGTCTGCAAATATGAATATGAAGAAATTCGATAGGGGTTGGTTGGTGGGGGTTGGGGGGGTGGTGGGTGGTGAGGGTGTTGGTGATGTTGGGGGTGGGGTGGGGGTGGGGGTGTGTGGTGTTAATGCATGGTGTTGGTTGTAGGTGGTAGTGGTGGTGGTGGTGGTGGTGGTGGTGGTGGTGGTGGTCCTTAGTTGTTGGTGGTGTATGTCAGTACTGGTTGTAGTGATGGTAGTGGTTCTGGCGGTGGTGCTAGTGGCCGTGGTGGTGAAGGTGGTGGGTGGTGGTGTTGATGCTGGTGGTGGTGATGGTTGGTGTAGGTGGTTGGTAGTGGGTGTTTGCTGGCGCAATATCTAGACAAATGGATAGCCAGCCAAGCCAGTTATTCCAATGATAGATTACAAAAAATAGTCTTCGCTCGGTCTGCAAATGGACATTTTCTATGAGAAAATTAAAATTCTCTTGATGAAATTCGATGGTTAAAGGGTTAAAGGGTTAAGAAAGTCTATAGCGTGCATATAATGGTGTGACATGAGGTGGCCGCTTAGGGCAGGTTTGACTGAATTATATAGTAATAAAAACATGGTTATAATGTATCACTGTTGTGTAGCCCAACACGATATATTTATATATGACTTGTTGTAAAAGGCCATCTATGATTATGCTACTATTTTCGTAATGTGGCTCTTAATTGTTGAAATGTAATGTCATGAATGATCAGGTATTTGGTCTCCAACCAACTCCCCACAATGCACTTACTACTGTTAATGTATGAACAGCGTGAATTAAAAATGTGTTAATCTTTAGTGGTAAATAACAACAGCCAGTGAGCGGGCTCACGCGTTATTATCAATTTAAAACAAATTTACTCCCAGTGGGGACATTGTAATATCTTGCCAAATATCAATTTCATGTCATTTGTTCACCAGAATGTGTTTTAATGTATGTGAATGCACTCAAATAATCAAGTGCTAACACTCGACTCCATCGCAGCAAGCTGCATGCTCTCATGCAGTATAATTACTGTATTTTATTGTCTGTGATATGAAAGATGTATTTTCTGTAAAACATTTAACAGCAAGCAGCAGCGTGGTTTCCAAAAAAGGGTAATAACACTAGGAAAAAATTACTGTGTCTGGGCATGTACATACACATGTTGCCGCGTGTATAAATGTGCAGCCGCCTGTATAAAATTGCAGCCGCAAAATTTAATAATTAAATGACTGTCACCTTAAAGACATATATCTCCTTAAATACGATAGATACCTGATTATTATCTATATAATATTATACATACAGCATCCCTATATATTACTCGTGTAACGCTGTACTTCACTCTTTGAAAATCAAATGACTGGGAACACATTTTGTTCATGCAGGTGCACGCTGGATGCTATTGTTCATAAGTGGGCGCTGTACGCCATTGTTCATAAGTGACCACTGTGCGCTATTGTTCATGCAGGTGCCTTCGATCATGCACATAAATGCTATTCTTCAAAAAGTGCTGTTCAGTGTGACAATTTGGCATAGGAAGCCACAATTCCCCTTAGTTTCAAAATATTCTACTTTTTACTACCCTTCAACCATGGGGCTTGGTGGATGGGGGGGGGGGGCCGCACCACCCACCTAATTAATACGCTAAATGCTACAAGGGTGCTCGGGACATCATTATTCGTCAACGATGATGGACGTGCATGATGGTGTACATTGTTCTTTACCACATCAACTCATTTCCATAACAATTTTAACAATTTAATAATTAAATGACTGCCATCTGATTTTTTGAAAATTAAATAGCTGAGTTTCAAAATATCTTTTTAGTCACGAAGGGGTGGGGGTGGGGCGCCGCTGTCCACCTAATTAATACGTTAAACACAGCAAGAACACATGCATGCGTGTCAATACCTATTTAAAAACACATTAATCTATGCATTAACACATCATAACAGACAATAGCCTGTAGCCAGACATTTAGAGCAGACACATGCACGAACAATAGCAGCCACCCGCACATTTAGAACAATAGTGGGCACCTGCTCATTTAGAACAATAGCGTCTACCCACTCATTTAGAACAATAGCGTCCACTTGACCTCGTGTACACATCAATCATTTGACTGGAGGGCACCGGCTGAGCGCAATTTTTCTCCAACAATTGCACTTGAGCTCGTGACCTATACCCATCAATCATTTTTGACAGGAGAACAATAGCGCTCAGCCGGTCCCTTGCCTACTTACATTAAAACTCTTTTCATTTGAAGCTACACAAGATACCATGGCCATTGCCCCAGAATCGGGTTTCTAGTTCAGACAGCACGTTGTCCAGTGGGCTATAATGTGTCTCTATTCTATTGTATGGTGCAGGTGTCAATACACCTGTTTCTGTTGCCGTCTCTCCTACTAAAGTGTGTTGTCTCTTAGATGGCTTTTCTCGTGGAATTTGGGCTTCATTAAAGTTAAATGCGAAACCAGTGCCCTTGATTCGCTTTTCATTCTGTTACAAAGCATCTCTGCTTTCAGCCAGAGCAGACCGAATCTTGATTCTTATCCGTCTTGTAGCCTGTTAATTGTCATGGAACCATTTGGCCTGGCTGCAATAACATCCACATTTTGACCGTGTAAATATTTTGAGATACTGCTGCTATTTGATAATATGAGTTTGAAAATACACAAGTACAAAAGAAAAATCACTAATGGTCACCAAAATATCCTATTGTCACCGCTGTGCTATAGTTACTGATTTCAGACTTTGCCCAATCGGTTTCGCATCAATTGTTATATCTGTGAATATATCATGGCATTTGGGGTTCGATTCTAAATAAGAATGTTGTAGAGGTTTCGGATGGTACCAAGAGCCTTCCATAAAGCGTCAATCTCTGTCATTGTTTTTGTGATTGATGATGACAACAACTATGCACATATATGGCTAATGGATACCATTATTTCATACGTGTGGCTAGGAGGCCTTTGTTAATGTCAAAGATATGTGCTGCATCAATTTTTTACCTCTGATCAGAGCGATATGTCCTAAAATCTGATCTTTTGCCCTAAAATGCCCAACTGCCTAGTGCCAAGAGGGAAATCGACCCCTTAACCCATGCGTCATACACCTTTAATCGCCTCAATGGTGCGCACATATTTGTGTACGTGCGTGGGTGCGTGCGTGAATGCGTGCGCATGCGTGTGTGTGCATACATGCGTGTGTGTCTGTGCGTCTGCGTGCGTGCGTGCGTGCGTGCGTGTGCGTGCGCTTTTATACTGGTGTAGTCGCACCTAAATGGTTTTAGCATGCGAACTTGTAGAAACGATTGCTGGACATAAAAGGATTTGCATTTTAGCCCTATTTAGATGCGCTTAATAATCACTTTCTGATAATGTCAATCGAATTACAACTAGAAGAATATAGTGAAGTAACTGTATTGCTATCCTGAGGTTTAGATTCCAGAAAGTTAGGCTTCAATGTTTCTCAGTCAATCATATGGCGTCGTAAACAACTACGTGACATGTTGGACTACGTCTTAATCAATTACGTCATGAATGACGTAGCTAAGTTCGTCACGAATGCTAAATTAATGAAGGACTAAACGTTGTTGTACGAATTGTGTCTTTAGGCTTGCGATTTAATAAACATACCGTTGAACATTTTGAAACCAATTTGACTGGGCTAGTTAGGGAGTTCAGGGATCGATCGACCCCAACATGGGCGAAGCGTGGCTGGGACTTTGCCAAAGATGGTCGGTGCAGGGATAAAACTGAATTCCTCCATTCAGGCGTCAACGTTTCAAATCGATTCCAAGAGTGGGCGGAGCTTGACTAGAAATGGGCGGGGCAAATATAGAAATAGATTCTTTTTTGTTCTCGAACAGTGTCAGTCTTCATCAGATCTGTAAACTGACGTTGTTATTTTCGACTTTTTTCAGGAATGGGTTCAATATTATTTGGAGTAAAATGATCAAGTTATGGAGGTCTCATTATCCCTCTTCATTTTGGCAAGTGATTATATCATCGTTGTATTGGAGTCCAGCGTTCTACTTTAACTTCTCTTGTGTCAACTTAACCCTTTATTGGCCAACCTGGACACTGCAGTGGTCGTGAGTATTGTTCATGTGCAGGCCTAGAGAACAGTATTTTTGACAATTTACTACTTGAATGACTTGATCGGTAATCGAGCCAGTCATTCCAGTAGTAAATTAAAAAAAATTCTATTCTCCCAGCCTGCACATGGACACTGGCTAGCGAAAACTTGAATTTTCTTTATCATTACCCCTTTCCTGTTTAAGCCGACTAAATATCCAGATTTCAGATTTATTTATTACTCCCAGATCATACATGTGGTACATGGGGTATAAACATTATACAATTTATATAGTGGCAAGACAGTTTACATATTATTTATATATCTCTATAGATTAACTGCTAACAATAAAAGGGATAATCTAGATTTACTACAGTAATGTGATTACTTCTTTTCAGGCAAACTATTTTCATATTAACCATTTTTTCGTTCACAATTCCCCTTTGTTTTCAGGTTTTTTCATCTGCACTGGTTATGTTTGTTGGCCGTGTTTGTGCGACAGTTTCATCCTTTTTGAAAATGTGTAATAATTGCATTTATTAGTCGGCAAACCTTATGTAGTATTTTTTGTTATTGCTACTAAATAACTGTAAGAGTTTAAAATGATTTGGTCTCATACGGTAGTATTTAAGTAGTGTTTCTAATCGTAATGTATGAAAAAAGTAGCAAATAAAAATGTAATGAAACTCTTCTCCAATTTCGTTTTTGTCACATATACTGTATTTCCTTTCTTCTCTTAGTATTCCTTCCCACCTTCCCTTTTCTACTGGTAATGAATGGTTACTGGTCCTATACCTAGTGAACAAAATTCTATTCCTATGATTAAGTCTAAGGAGGTATGGTTCCGTTTCCCAGTTAGTCTTAAAAGAGTTATAGAGCTTACCCTTCCACGATTCCTGCATTTGGGCGAGCCACGTTTGCATAAACTGGTCCTCTATGTTTCGAGTAATTGCAGCTTGGGTGATTTTGGTGCTATGGATCGTTTGTGTGTTCCAAAGGTACCTGTGCCCTGTATTATCTAGAATGGTTTTAATGCGTGTTAGCCATTTGTATGGTTTTCGGGTTTCATTAAAATCTTTTAACTTGCAATTATATATTTGTAGTGCTAGTTTATTTTGCTTTCCTGAGATAAGCCTTATCCAGTATATGATCATGCGTTTTTCTATTAATACCTTTATTGGTAGTTCCCCTAGTTCCCTATATGTCATGTATTTAGGTGTGCTTCGCTTAATTTTTAAAAGGTGTCTTAGAAATTCTAGATGTGCTTTTTCGATTACATTACATTTTTTTATTCCAATAATTCCACAGCCATAAAGGAGGATCGCTTCTATCATTTGGTGGTATAGTTTTATTTGACAATCAATGGGTAGGCCTAATTGTTTAGCTCGTCGATGTAAAGCGAACGTTACTTTTCGGCCTTGTTCAAATAAGCTTTTCTCCGCTAAAAGTAGGCGTCCATTGTATGAAAAATGTATGCCTAGATATTTATAGTTATATACAATTTCTAATGTCTTAGTATTTAGATAGAATGGCAGTTTGCTACAGTATGCTTTGGTGGTACCAAAGACCATAATCTTTGTTTTGTCTGCAATTATGTTTAGTTTCCATAATTTGCAATAATGTTCAAATGCATTTAATATCAGCTGGATGTCAGTTGCGTTTTCAGCTAGCATAATTGTATCGTCGGCATAGAGGAGTATTAAAAGTCTAAATAAGGTTTCTAGCTCATCTTCTGTATTACCTAGTTCTATGGATTTGCAGTTTTGGTTACTGAGGAAATTTTCGAGGTCATTTAAGTATATGGAGGAGAGTACTGGAGAGAGGGTCTCGCCTTGACGTACTTCCCATTTGCAAGTAAGGGCATCCGAGAATTTGTTGTTTAACTTGATTATTGATTTTATGCTGTTATACAGGCTCTGTATTACTTTAAATACTTAATCATATATGTTATGCTGTAATAGCTTTGTCCAGAGGCCATTATGCCATATTGAGTCAAATGCTTTCCCAACATCTACGAAACAGCAGAATAGTCGCTTTCTTTTATTTTTAAATATTTCTACTAGTGTGGACAGTGTGAATATATGGTCTGCTGTGGACTATCCTTTCCTTAAGCCTGCTTGATTTTCTGATAGTTTATTGGTATTTTCTAATAATTCATTAATACGGTTGCTAATTATTGATGTGAAAAGTGTTCCTAAACAGCCGAGTAGTGTGATTGGTCTGTAATTTTTGGGATCATTTGTGTCACCTTTTCGTTTATAAATCGGTATTATAATAACCTCAGTCCAAGCATCGGGAACGTTTGTTGAATCAAGTATTTTATTAAATAGTTGTTTATATATGCTTATCATAATCTGTTCTGTGGAATTGATATACTCATTTATTATGTCATCTGATCCAGCAGCTTTATTATTTTTTAAACGCTGTATGGCTTTTGAGATTTCTTCATTCGTTATAGGTCTGTTTAATATATCATTTTCTTCTAGCGTCTCTAGCTGCAGTTGTTCATTGGCAGTTTCATTATCGCTTTCTTTTACATTCAGTAATCAAAAAAAATGTATACATATTCTCACGACTTACTGGGCACGGGTCCTGCGGATCTTTGTTTTTATTAATTTCCAGTGGTCCCTGGGTTTACTACTGCTCATGAGTAGGATTTTCGTATGGTGTTTTTGCTGGTATTTGGTCGTTGCACGTTTTATTGTTTGTTTGTAGGTTTTACTTGTCCTTAGCATTTCCATCCTATTTTCTTCTGTTCTATGAAAATTTAATTCAAATCTCGCATTATGGTGTTCTTTTCCGGCTACTCTGCAGTTGTAATCAAATCATGGGCATTGAATTTAGTTTTTTCTTTGAACTTATATGTTTTAATTTTCCCAAAGACTTCCTTTGCTGTGCCGTAGAAGATGTGTGAGATTGCGATTGTGATTTCGTTTATTGTTTGCTTGTTTAATGTTCGTTCTAATAACATACTTATAACAGATAGAGTTTCGCGATTCGCTATTTTCTCTATAAAGTCATTTGTTTTATCTGGGTTCCATTTTTTAAATACTGGTTTATTTACGTCCTTCGCATCCTGGGATTACGTTATGGCTCTGCTGGTGACTGATTGGTTGTTTTAATTGTACTGACAGTTTTAATGTATGTCCGACAGTATAGGGCAAAAATCGAGTACCTCAAAATCTGATATGTGCGCTATAATGTTTTGAGTAGATATGGCATAATCAATTACACTGCCATGTTGGCTTGTTATTTTTCCTACGGTGGCGTCGGTGCCAATTCTACCATTACGGATATACATGTTATTAAATTTACAAAATTCTACCAGTCTTCGGCCATATGTGTTAGGCTGGTTTTTGCCCTGGAATACTCGTTGGTGGTGGGGGGGGGGGGGTGCGCGGGGCGGTGTGTGTGTGCGTGCGTGCGTGCGTGCGTGCGTGCGTGCGTGCGTGCGTGCGTGCGTGTGTGAAATTCCGAGATGGTTATGAAATTCCCTATATCACTTTCTGCGAATGAGAGTAATGCTTCGTCTGTACTTTAAGAAATCATTTAGTTGTCCAGTTTTTGCATTTAAGTCGCCCATTAAAACTAAGAGTTTGGATTTTGATGCTAATGCGATAATATCTTTTTCTATTTCATCAAAGGCTTCTAACGTTGAATATTCAGAAGTTACGGGCGGTATATATATCATACCCAATATGATGTCTTGTTCCAGATTCTTTATTGATTCAGATGGAGATAGCCAGATGACGTGATCACTATCAAAATGTATCTGCTCTGTAAGAATTGATATTTTCCTATTGACCAATATTGCAATACACCCACACACACACACCCCCCCCACACCCCGAACTAGCATGAACATTCTTTCGATCCTTTTACCATTATTTTATAATTTTCCGTTTCAGTAGGGTCTGTATCATCGAATTTGTTTCTCCTATTCCCAGTACATCAAACTGTCGCACAAACACACCCATTTCTGGGTATTTAATGTTACTTCGTAGGCCACATACATTTAAGAAACCTATCGTTATCTCTGCGCGCTCATCATCATCATTGTCATCATTAAAATCCACACTGCTGCTCTGGTCTTTACTGCTGTTGCCAAGGTCGTCGACTTCGTCGTCAAAGTTGTCACTGTCGTCGTCGCCGTCGTCGTCGTCGTCGTCGTCGTCGTCGTTGTTGTTGTTGTGGTGGTGGTGGTGGTGGTGGTGGTGGTGGTGGTGGTGGTGGTGGTGGTGGTGGTGGTGCTGGTGTTTGTGGTAGTAGTGCTGCTGATGGTGGTGGTGGCAGTGGTGGCTTTGGTGGTGGTTGTTGTTGCTGTGATTCCAGTGTCAGCTTCGTCAGCGTCAATGATAGTAGCAGTATTTGTATCAGTAGGATGGGATGCAACAGTGGCGGCAACAGCAGAAGCAACAGGGAAAGTAGCGAAAGCAGCAGTAACAGTTTTGATACTAATAACCGGGGCAGTAGTAGTAGTAGAAGTAGTAGTAGTAGTAGTAGTAGTAGTAGTAGTAGTAGTAGTAGTAGTAGTAGTAGTGGCAGTGGTAGTGGTAGTAGTAGTAGTAGTAGTAGTAGTAGTAGTAGTAGTAGTAGTAGTAGTAGTAGTAGTAGTAGTAGTAGTAGTAGTGGTAGTAGTAGTAGTAGTAGTAGTAGTAGTAGTAGTAGTAGTAGTAGTAGTAGTAGTAGTAGTAGTAGTGGTAGTAGTAGTAGTAGTAGTAGTAGTAGTAGTGGCAGTGGTAGTGGTAGTAGTAGTAGTAGTAGTAGTAGTAGTAGTAGTAGTAGTAGTAGTAGTAGTAGTAGTAGTAGTAGTAGTAGTAATAGTAGTAGTAGTGGTAGTAGTAGTAGTAGTAGTAGTAGTAGTAGTAGTAGTAGTAGTAGTAGTAGTAGTAGTAGTAGTAGTAGTAGTGGTAGTAGCAGTATCCTCGGCAATAGCAGTAGTGCTAGCATTAGTAACAGTAACAGCGGAAGCAGCAGTAACATCAGTAGCATTAGTTACATAACTATGTACAGCATAATCAGTCCAGTTGTTATTAGTGGGACAAGCTGGTGCTTGGCACCCCATTGTTTTCGTTCTGTTTTTTTATTTTTTTTAATTAGTCCATGCTTTTATTTGTTCGCGAATAGCGCGAAGCCAAAAATACCAATGAAATCCAAGCTTTGCATGACAAGAGCGCCTTATTATAGTCCAGGAGCTAAAGCTAGGTCAGAATCGTGACGTAGCACACCCAGTATTCGGAAGGTCTGACACTTGCTGTGGCTTGGGGGACATGTCCCACACATTTTAAGCCCTGTTGTACAAACAAATTGTGGTAGCACTAATTAGTTATCCTGATTTCTTTGCATAGGGGGTCTAGGCTTTGGCTGTATCCACAGTGCACAACGATATAAGCATGATCGTGTCATAACTCAAAGTAATAGCGTGTCATACATGCTGACCATTCAGTCAGTAGAAGGGCTTTGACAGCACCAGGTACTGAAAACAGAATTCCTGATTATGGGGTGTTTGGTAGAAGACCAGTTGTGACCGCGTTCATAGACACTGTCAAGAAGGATTGGTACCAATGTGATAGCTCAATCCAGGAACAGGCATTAGTCATGGATCTTGCATGGGCCCTCGTTCGAATGTGTCCAATAAAATTGTTTGCGGTAGATCTTGTACCCATGATGACCACAGAAACACAAACAGCCCCTAGTTGGAGTGGATTTAATGCACTTGTATCATGTGCTAACGCACCTTTTACAGAAATCGGTTACTGTCCAATGATTTCCGGATCACCAACTGAATTCAATACGGTGTATACGGTCATGAAACAAGTTCAAAGAATGATGACAACACTAGGACAGAATGACTCGGTCATTACATTCGACTTGGCCATATATGTCAAGGCAAAGGAGATACAGTGGCGATATAAAGAAGAGTTTAGTGACACTGTGATCAGACTGGGGGGATTCCACATTGCGCTAAACTACTTAGCTGTTATTGGAAAGATGTTTGATGACGTTGGCTTAGAAGATCTCCTCATAGAGGCCAACACATATGGTAGCAGCACGGCTGCTGCTCTACTTAAAGGGAAGTCATATAATCGAGGAGTGAGGGCTCACAAATTGGTTATGGAAGCGCTGCTGCGATTACAATGGCAGTCTTTTTCCAAATGGGTTCAACAAAATGGACAACATGAAGACAACATTACTCCAACAGAATTGGAGAGTCTGGATGAGAAAATTAAGATGTGCCGAAGCAGCATTGACGACTTAGACGCACTGTAAGAAAATTTCAAAGAGGTGTGTATGTACGTGAATAAATTGCAACAGCTGTTCAAATCCTTTATGGTTGAGTCAAGCTCGAAATCACACCTGTTCGCATTTTGGAACTCATATATTCATATGGTAGAGCTGCTGCTTGGATTCATAAGAGCTGAGAGAACTGGAGATTGGCAGGCACACCTATCTGCTACTTCTGCTATGGCGCCATATTTCTACAGCATGGACAGAACCAATTATGCAAGATGGCTGCCAATATATCTTGCGGACATGAAGATGCTTCCAAGTACACATCCCCATATACATGAACAATTCTTGAATGGAAATCATTCCGTAAGTCGCTCAGACCATCCATTCAATCAAGTGTGGACAGATATGGCCTTAGAGCAAACGATTAATTTGGATTCCAAAAAGCGAGGTGGTATTATTGGAATAAGACAAAAGCCAGGAGCTCTGGAGAGGTGGTTTTTAACTAGCCACGAGAGGGCAGCCATAACAACGGTCACAAAGCAAATGTGTGGGTTACAAGATAGTCACATGTTTGGAGTACATAAGGAAATGGGGACTAATCGAATGAATAGGGATGAAACCGATGTGCAGAAGATACTTTCGATGTTCTCATCAGATATAATGACCAATCCCTTTAATATTGCGGAAAACGACGACAGCGAGTGTCTTGCGCTTGTAAACATTGCAACTGGCGTGGTATTGCCTAGTGAAATCGCCAAGAGACTTGTTTCCGCCTGTGACATTGGTAAGGAGATTATGGAAAATTTTGTTCAGGAGCGGCTGGACACTAACACGAGAAGCTTTTGGGACACGTTGCCACACTTAAAACTTAAAACATTTGCTAGCCTAGCACAGAAGAAAAAACTCAAAACAAATGATGAAAAAATTCACAATGTGAGATCTGACCGCGAACTATTTGGTCAATTAATTATTGCTGCAAGGTCCAGAGATGTTGATTTAAAACTAGTGATGACGTATGAACTGTCTGCTGTTCCACTATCATTGTCACATACGGATGGGACTCTAAGAAAGAATGTGAAAAGTGTTTTGTTAAGTGAACTATAAAAGGAAGTAAATGTTGATGGACGGCTTCCACCTGTTGACAAGACAGGGGCAACAGCTTATGTAGTAGATGGCATGGCAATTGTGCAAATGGTTAAAACTGGAGGTACGTCTACATTTGGAGAATTGGCTGATAAATACTGGCACATCTTTACAGTTCCACTGAATCAAGAAGACTGCAACAGAGTAGATATAGTTTTTGACAGATATGATAGACTGGAATCTCTCAAAGCGGAAGAGCGGCTAAAACGTGGGTCATCAACAGCATTGGAAGTAAAGATTGCTGGAGAAAATACTCCCGTTCCAAAGTAATGGGCCAAGTACATCAGCAATCCAAGCAACAAAAGTAACTTGGTTGCATTTCTCAGCAAGCGGTGGCGTGATACTGGTCCATATATGCTATCTGCCGACAATTGCGTCATTCTTGCTGGTGGCTTTAACGATGGAATGGATGTTGTTGTCATTTCAGCGAACAATTCGTCGTATTTGGAAGAACTTCGATCAGATCACGAGGAAGCAGATACGCGTATGATGTTGCACGCGCTACACGCTTCAAAAGACCACATGCGTGTTGTTATACAGTCTCCTGATACAGACGTGGCAGTACTTAGTATATATACGTATCGTTCGCTTCACTGTTCTGAACTATGGTTCCGTACGGGCACAAAGGACAAATTGCGATACATACCAATACATACAGTTGCTCAAGTACTGGGCCCAGCTATCTGTCTGTCTTTGCCTGGGTTTCATTCTCTTACAGGTTGTGATAGCACTAGTGCATTATTTGGAGTCGCTAAGAGAAACGCATTCAATCTCTTAAAGTCATCTGAGTGTCATCAGCTTAGCTTAGCCCAACTCGGCGAACATGTTGACTTATCACCGAATACTGCAATTCTATGTGAGAAATTTGTCTGTGAGTTGTATACCACCAGGGATGTGGGAAAGACAGCTGATGAAACCCGTTATTGGCTCTTTTGTCAAAAGAGACAAAGAAATGAAAATCTTCCACCTACATCGAATAGTCTAAAGCATCACACCGAAACGGCCAATTTTCAAGTTCTTCTTTGGAGACGTTCATTGCAAGCTGTTCAGAATCTTCCATCTCCAAATGGACATGGCTGGAGTATAGTTGATGGTCTACTCAAGCCTGTTCTAATGTCAAAGGATCCTGCTCCATTTGGATTAATTGAACTCACATCATGTAGATGTCAAAAGTCTGCCTGCAAAAGAACAGATCTCTGTCAATGCAAGGCTAACAATCTACTCTGCACTGAAGCATGCCTTTGTATGGGAGGTGAAATGTGTGACAATGTTCAGCATACAATTGTCGAAGACGACTCTGACACGGATGAGTAACATTCTCTCATTTGCTCACGTGATAAATATGTCCTGCCAGCTTGTGTAGACATGCACTGCATGTCAGTTAAAAGTTTAATTATGAAAAATGTAGAAAACATGGGCATTGTTGTAGCTAAGGTATTGCTAGTCACAAGAAGACCTAAGTGCCCCAACATGTACAAAGCAACATACGGGTGTCTTAAACGAGGTTGATTATGTATAAATCTGCGATATACGATCACTCCTTTCCATTTTGGTTAAGATTGTATTGATATAAAATGCGCTTAAGTTTGTGAAAAATTTACCATTGTGAAAATTGTTTGAGAGCTACATTCAACACCTATTGTAAATGGGCTTCTCACGGGTTAGTGATACCACAATTTTCTTGTACAACACGGCTCAGAATATACCCAAGACATCGGTCTAGCATAATATAGAGACAAACCTTCTGAATACTGGGTGTGCTACGAAACCATTCTTCTAGACCCCTTTTGAAAATTGGCTCCCGGACTATTAGAACAAACATTTTACGTGTGAATGGATATGATTTTCTAGAAAGGTTGGCGGCCATCCTTGATTTCCGGAAAATTTATCCGCATTTTAAAAGATGTTCTGCTCCATAACCACTGAACAGAATGAGCTGAAATTTGGTCAGACGCAGCGGAGAGTGGCTTGCTATAAAGGTTGTTAAAAAGAAGTTAAGAGCTTGAAAAACATGGATTTCCGTATGGACCAATCAGCATCAAACTTTCTGGCGGTCATGTTGAAATTTTTATTTAATGGATTTTGATGCCCAAATTGGGCCTATATATGTTTGTCGAGTCGAGAAATCGAAATCTGGCATTTTTGGATTTGTTCGATCGACGGTTTGGCTGCCATCTTGGATTCGTTTCCCGCCAAATTCCCCATAGTAAAGCGATTGGAAATTTAAAATGCCTTCTCCTCGGAAACCACTAGGTGGATTTCAATTATATTTTGTGGGAAGCATCATTAGGTAATAGAGATCTGATTTTGTTCAAACAACGCTGGTCGGCCTATTAGGCCAGCGACCATTTTGGATTTTGTAGTATTTCGGGAAACGTTTTAAAAAATCTTCGCCTCCGAAACCACTTGGCGGATTGATTCAAAACTCATGCAATGTCATCTAGAGTATCGGCCAAACCAAGTTTGTTCAAGGGAATTTGATTGGCCGAGAACTTGGATAGCCATCTTGAATGACCTAGTTTTTTGGTGAAAACTACTTCTTCTCCAGAACCGCTGAATGGATCGGGCCGAAATTTGGCTAATATGATTAGGGACTGAGGGACATTAGGGTTTGTTCAAGAGAAATTGATACGTCCAAAAACCTGGCCGCCATCGACCAATCAAAATTCAACATGATTGGCGGACATGAATTTTTTATTTGTTGAAATTTGAAGCGGAAATTAGTTTTACATACGTTTTTGGGTCTTCTGATTCCAAATTTGGTATTTTCAATCTTGTCGGACAAACGGTTAGGCGGCCATCTTGGATCGTTTTCTCGCTGAATTCCTCCATAGTAAAGCATTTGGAAAATTTAAATTCCTTCTCCTCGGGAACCACTGGGTGGATTTAAATTAACTTTTGCAGGAAGCATTGTTAGGTAATAGAGATCTGATTTTGTTCAAACAACGCTGGTCGGCCTATTAGGCCGGTGGCCATTTTGGATTTTGTAGTATTTCGGGAAACGTATTTAAAAATCTTTTCCTCCGAAACCACAAGGCGGATTGATTCAAAACTCATGAAATATCATCTAGGATCTCGGCTGAACCAAGTTTGTTCAAGGATCTTTGAATGGCCGAAAACTTGGGTGGCCATCTTGAATGACCTAGTTTTCGTGAAAACGACTTCTTCTCCAGAACCGCTAAACGGATTGAGCCGAAATTTGGGTGGTATGATTAGGGACTAAGGCGCATTGAAGTTTGTTCAAGAGAGATTGATATGTCAAAACTATGGCCGCTATCGACCAATCAAATTTCAGCATGATTGGCGGCCATTTAGAATTTTTTAATTTGTTGAAATTTGAAGCCGAAATTGGTTTTACGTAGGTTTTTTGGTCTTCTGATTCTAAATTTGCCATTTTCAATACTGTCGGACAAACGGTTTGGCGGCCATCTTGGATCGTTTTCCCACCAAAATTACCAATACTAAAGCAATTAGAGAATTGAATTGTCTTCTTCTCAAGAAGAACTGGGCCGATTTCATTTATATTATTTTTACTGCCGTTGTTGACACACGATTGTTTGTTTTTCAAATCCACATTCAATGATGGGTAGACTGGTCGGATAAAGAAGATTCCTACTGTAACCTTCTCACATAATTCCATAAAACTGACAGCATTAATCCAACTTGATCAAATATAAGAGGCTATTTAGGCTCTAAGCCACCTATAAGAGCTGGCTCAGAATAGGTTTTCGTCTTAGCGACCAGGATGCTAGCCGCTTGGCCCCACCCCCTTTCCTACACAACCGTCATTGTCATTGTCATTGTCGTCATTCTCACCATTGTCTTTGACATTTGTATTGCCATAGCTATCACCGTCAATTGCAATATGATAGTCGATTGTGTAGGTATCGCCAATGCTGGTGGTAGGCGTGGTAATGTTAGGATTAATAGAGTTAGCAATTTCGTTTATAGTGTTGTTCATATACTTTTCATCAATTTTAGGATTTACCATATGAATAGGGAAATTGGTGATATAGCTTTTGGCAGAGTAAAGGTCATAAATAAATACCGTATTTTAGCAGTTAAGACACTCATAATATTGTTGTCCGTGGCGTCGTTGTTGTTGCTATTGCTGTTGTTGCCGTTGCCGTTGCCGTTGCCGTTGCCGTTGCCGTTGCCGTTGCCGTTGCCGTTGCCGTTGACGTTGCCATTGTTGTTGTTGTTGTTGTCGTCGTCGTCGTCGTCGTCGTCGTCGTCGTCGTTGTCGCTGTTGTTGTTGTTGGAGACGGACGCGGTGGTTGTTTTACTGGCTATATTATTGTCTTTGAGGTGTTGGTCGTGATGACCACAGTGATTCTGAGTGTACATGTAATAGTTCTAGGTATAGTTTAGAGCGGTTTGATGGTTGCTTGTGCAGTGGATCGTAAACTGTGCTATTGTCGTGGATTATTCCATTCTGCACTCGGCGTACACTGCTGTGCTGGATGTGGCCGGGCGGGTATATTGTGTTGGTACTGTTTTGCTGTTGGTTGCTGCCAGTTTCCAGACCGATTCATCATGTTTCTTTGCTGCTGGTATTGGCCGGTCGAGTTAGTGTAGCCATGCCCTTGGTACTGTTGTCGCGATTCGGGCAGGGGTGAGTTGTAATCTTTAGGCATGATTTGCTGTCCATTTACAAACAGTTTATCTACAACTAGTTTAGGCCTACGACCGTCCTGTTGCGCCTCACGGAATGCTGGCATCAATTTTCGTCGACGCTCTGAGATTTCGGCTGGGAACTGCTCGTTTATGCCATAGCTTGTGCCACGTAAAGTGCTAAATGCCTTGGTACGAATTAGCTCTCTATCCTAAAATCGTATGAACATTGCGACTATTGCCCTAGGGCGGCCTTGGCCAGTTCTGTCGCGTGGACCAATTCGATGCACATTGTCGAATTCAATTTCCTGGTCTATGTACATGTCGTCTTTGATAAATGATTTAATTAATTGTTCTGTATTTTCTTCTCCAGTTCTATTTTCTGCTAAATCAGAGAATATCAGATTGTCCCTCATTGATCGTCGTCTAAGGTCTAAATTGTCTTCATGTAGCTTACTGCATTGATCCCTTAATGAGTTAATTACGGCGGCATTTGTCTCTTCGCTCCTCTGGGTTTCAGTTGCAATACTTTTCTTAACGTGTAGCAGTTCATCGCTCAAGTTCTTGTTTGTCACACAGACCTGATCGTATTGGTCACTAAGAAATTGTACAGATTGCTCTAACTTTAACACTTGATTGGTGGTCATTTTTATGACTGGACGATCCCCGGCTATATCAGACTGTGTATTCTCCATGCTTTGCTTGACATTGTCTATCTTTGGACCCATCACATCTAACATTGATAATTTACGTTCCATGTTGGATAGCATACTGAAGATTGTCTTTGATGCGTTATTATCAGGAACTGTGGTGGGTGTGATGTGAGGCTCTCATTGGGTAACTGGGAGTAAGTAGGCAATGTCAACAATGTCGTGTAAATATCTGTAGATCGTCCTGGGACAGGCGTAAATCATCATCATCATCACCACCACCATCATCATCATCATCATCATCTGTTGCGACGTTGGAGGCCCTAATAAATTATATATTTTTAAATACGTATTGTGTATTGTTGCGCATACGTGGGTAGTGGATGTACAATTTACATATGTACATAGGTTAGTAATTGGTAAAATCAGGTTGGTAGGACATGCCTACCTATTCAGGTTGGATGTACAGAGGTATATACAAGATTTACAGATGCTGGTGAGATATACTCCTCTAACTTGCTTGGGTGCGCTTTGGCTATATACAAGTGTGCTAAACGTTGGTGAGTCTGGTAGGACGCGCCCACCTGGCCTGGTTGCATGTAGTTATATACAGATGTGGTCGATACTGAAGAGGTTGGTAGGACAAGCCCACCTGACCTGGTGCCAAGTACGGGTGCATAGCTGATGACGAGGGTGGAAGGATATGCCCACCTGCCTGGTTGTGTGTACATATGCTATGTATGTAAGTACTAACTGCTGTGAGGTTGGTAGGATATACCCACCTGGCCTGTTTGGATGTACAATATCTACAATATGTACAGTGCAATGCGGTGCGATAGCTGCTGATTGGAATGGTAGGACATACCCACCTGCCCCGGCTGCATGTGATTAAACTTTATCTATATGATAGTGGGATGGCTGTTGAAATGATTGAGGTTGGTAGGTTGGTAAATCTTGCTGTGGGCGAGTGGTAAAGGGATGGCTTGTATGTGGATTGAGGTGGTGCAGTGAGTGTATCTTCCTCTTGCTGACACTCTAGTTGGGTCTGGCTTCTAAGTACGGCTGAGAGGTCAGCTGTGTACACATAGTGAGACCAGAACTTGTCGAGTCTGTTCTTGAAACAATTTAGTGAGGGTGCTGTCACAACATTTTCGCTTAGAGAATTCCAGTTATTGGCAACAATGTTACTAAATGTGCGTGCACGTAGTGACTGGTTTGAATGGTGTTTCTTTAGCTTGTAGCTGTGGCCACGTGCTTTGGTTGACGTTTCTGGTGCCAGACCCTGTAGGTCCATGGTATATGAAGCTATGGGCTACATCTGGTAGATCATTGATACAGATCAAGAACAGAATAGGGCCTAAGACACTGCCCTGGTGGACTCCACTAATGACATCGGGCCATGCTGAATATGCTCCATTTACGCAGACTCGCTGCTGTCTATGTGAGAGGAAGGCTAACATCCAGTTGGAGACCATCCCTGAGATTCCGTAGCTATAGATCTTGGTAAGGAGTCTTTTGTGTGGAACGGTGCCGAATGCCTTTTGGAAATCGAAGTAGATAGTATCCACGCAGGATTGTTTGTCTAGCAGTTCGGTCCACGTTTCTATTACAGTTAGTAGTTATGTGGTGCATGAACGTCTGGACCAGAATCCATGTTGTTGATCTGAGAATAGATTATTTGTGGTCATGTGATCAACTATACTGTCTCTAACTATGGAGTCCACCACTTTGCAGCACATTGATGTTAGGCTGATGGGCCTGTAATTACCAGCTGATCGCTTACTCCCTTTTCTAAATGTAGGGGTTACATTGCTTTGCCGCCAGATATTTGGTATGTTTCCCTCTGCCAGGCTCTTCGAGAAGATGATGTACAGTGGAAGTGACAGTGTGTCATTGAACTCGTTGAGTACCCGTGGGTGTATGTTATCAGGGCCGGCTGATTTATTCGTGTTAAGCTTACGTAATTTTTCAGCAATTTTGTCTACTGTTAGATTCATCCCATGTAATTGTGATTCCACAGGGTGCTGGGTACATTCAATGTTTACATCATCTTCCTTAGTGAAGACACTAACAAAGAAATTGTTATGTACTGCAGCCTTATCACTGTCTGCGGTCGCCGTGCCTCCATCGTGATCGAGGTCTGAGATGCCAGCTCGTGTTATAGTTTGTTTTTTTACGTATTTGTGGAAGGCTTTTGGATTAAGCTTGGCTTCTTTAGCTATATTTTTCTCGAAATGTTTCATTACCTGACGTGTGGCACGACGGGCTTGGTTCCTCATCCTGTAGTGGTGGACATAATCTCCTTGGTCGCGACTCCGATAGAAGGTCCTCCATGCCCGGTTCTTGTCTTGGACCTTGGACAAGGCTTTGGCGTTCATCCATTGTGGTTTAGCCTGTCTGTTTGCACCATGGCTGCGCATTGGAATAAACCTTTCTTGGCCTGACATAACTTCTCTTGTTAGGAGGTCCCAACTTTCGTTGACGTCCTTCCCATTGAGCTCTGTCTGCCAGTCCAGATCTGGTATGTGTTGGTTGAATTCGACATAGTCTCAGCTATCCCATTTGTACACTATTCTAGGTTTCGGGTTGTCAGGGTAGCTACAGCGGATTATAAAGTAGATAGTGATATGATGTGATACCCCAAATGGTGGATGAGTAGTTAGATCTTCAATCATGTCCTCATTTGACAGCAAGAAATCAAGAGTATTTGGTGTGTTGTCGCCACGAAAGTGTGTAGGGAATGTAATATGCTGGGTTAGGTATGAGTCCCGTATCAGTTCAAGGAATTTGGTGGAGGCGTGGATGTCACTGCTCATGGAGGTACCATCTTTCCAGTTGAAGCCTGGATGGTTAAAGTCTCCTATGATAACGATATGTGAGTCGGATGATGATGAGGCTTCCGTTATAAGATTATCTAGGTAGTTGATGTTGTCTATACTGCTATTGGGAGATCGGCAGATGCAACCGACCAGGAGATTATCGTTGTCCTTCAGCTTGATACTACACCAGGTTGAATCTTAGTAATGATTGGCTGATGGATATGAGCGTTCCGAGGCTTTCAGATAGTGTTTTGTATAGATTGCAGTGCCACGACCTTTGGAATCTATGGTAAGCCAGTTGTCACACCCTGGGATTTCGCATTCCGTGTTTGTTAGGTGGTGAGATGGATTTTTGTGCTTAGTTCCGTGAAGCCGATGATGTCAGGGGAATTTTGCTCTATGTAGATTAGGAGTTCTTCTCTCTTGTTGTGGAATGTGTCTAGATTTGAATATATGCATTTTAGACTGTAAATGCTGGTTGTGCAAGATTTATGTACATTATTTTCATGATTATGTGCTATATTTATTGGTCCATCCTGCTCTCTCGCCTTCGCTTTACTTTGGTCAGTCGATGTGACCTGATTGCCCAGAGGTAGTCTATTATTCCTTCTTGCTGCAGCGTACTGTTCTGTTTGCCCCTTTCTTGTATGAAGTTCTGTTCTTCCTGTCGCTGTAGTGGGGTCATGTCTGGACCAATATAAATCTGTTGTTTTTCATCTTTGTACGCTCCTTCTTGCTTGGTATTTGTACTCTTAGTGGTCGGGACCTTGTGTTGTCAGATTTGTATACCCCGATCCAACGGACTTCTACAATTTCAGTTAGTGGAGTATGTAGGGTTCCGGCACATGGCTTGTAAATAATACCCTGTTAGCATGCGTTAGGTATGCACTTACCGGCTGGTGCAACGAGCACGGAGATTCGTTCCTTTAGCCAAACCGCTGACCACTCCATTCATTGTCGGTGTGACCGGGCTTATGCCGTCTCTCTCGCACCCGTCTGCAGTGCTATGGCAGCGTTTAGAAGCCGGTCTGTGGCTAATGTCATGGCTGTCAAACAGAGGACTTGCGTCACTGTCCCCTTAGAAGAATTCTTTCTTTTACGATATTTCCTTTACCGATCGCGTCATTTGTAATCACACTAATATCGTTAGGATCAGCAATCACTCAGCTTTACAGTGATATACAATTTAGCTAACCAAACTTGTTATAAACTCTTATAAACTTCAGTCATTTGCGGAGCAAAGAAAGATCGTCGCGTTTAGAAATGATAATTTTCTTTTAAAATGTTGACCATTAAGGAGTTCATTGATTTAAGTAGAACTTTGAGCGCTTTGAGGCGCTGTTGATACACGATGTGTTAAGTTACTAACGATCCTATGCCACGCCTTGGAGGCCATAAAACCTCCCCCTGCTTTGAATAACCATATAAATACGAATATTCCTGCAAACCTTGATAATGATCCTTCATTTTCAAATATAGTACAGTCAAACCAAAGGCCCCACTGAGAAGCAGGCAAGTTCGATCTTTATAGGCGGGTGACGTTTATATAGAGTTTCGTTTCGAATGTATTGTTGCAATGGAACTGTGACTTAGTGAAGAAGGCCTCGACATAGAGGAGGCCTTTATAGAGGCAGACTTTAGAGCCGGTTTGTGCGTGCGTGCGTGCGTGCGTGCGTGCGTGCGTGCGTGCGTGCGTGCGTGCGTGCGTGCGTGCGTGTGTGTGTGTGTGGTGTATAATCATTGCTATACGAAAAGCTTATGCCTGGGTTTGGTGTTATCGCCGTAAATGCTATGCAGCGTCGAGCAGATCTAGCTACAATTAATCCGTCCTTTGATAGCAAAGTAACACATGACAACCCGAAGCAGTAGGTCACTAAATCAGGTACAAAATGTACGCATACAATGAAATGTATTATGCAGGTCTACAGTTTTGAATAGTTTCGCGCGTAAAGTGCAAATGTAGGTCTATATCTTAGAAATCGATATAAATATATTGGCACATAGCGATTGATGTATGTGTTGAGACGTGACGATGATATCTGACGTGCCTCGTAACTAGCCTCATCTCATGATATCTATACAGATGATCTAATAGGCCACTCATAAACTATGAATGGAATTGTAAGCTTTTTATCATCCCGTCAAAAAAGATATTCAGGCGTTAGTAGCTAAATGTTAAGACATTTCTACAGCTTATTTTGGCTGCCACGATTTATTTTTCAACCAATCAGAAAACACCTAGAGTGTCTACATCCGTATATGAGATCAGCCATAAAGGC
The DNA here is from genome assembly GCA_034401795.1 of Chaetoderma sp. LZ-2023a. Taxonomy (NCBI): domain Eukaryota; kingdom Metazoa; phylum Mollusca; class Caudofoveata; order Chaetodermatida; family Chaetodermatidae; genus Chaetoderma; species Chaetoderma sp. LZ-2023a. The sequence continues at coordinate 82,739,531 of CM067372.1, forward strand.
GCCATCTATAGCTTGACAATGTGCTATAAAAGCAACAATGCAGGTAAGTCGTTGAATATTCTGAAACTAATTTGACTGGAAGTTGTTGCTGCCATAGGCAGGGTTAGGGTTAGGGTTAGTTGCCAAATTAGTTTCAAAATATTCGACAAGATAATTATTACATAATAAAAATGTAATGCATTGGCACTCGCATGACATCACACACTATCGCTAGAGGAAACAAAATGGTGGCGATCACTATTCAACATTTACTCGGTATTACAACGCAGATAATTATGATACAGATATGGGAATGTGACAGCATATGAATGATATGGAATCTATAAACCATAATCTATCGGTGCAATACAACATTTGAGATGATATTAGCATCCCTTTAACGAAGCCGAGAAAGCCTCTACACCTTTTATATGAGTGGATAGACGTAGACCCTACTGGGTATTACGCAACCTCATCGATGGGTAGGGATATAGAACTCAAGAACACACGGGTTTCAATGGATGCATGTTGTTATTCACAAGCTCGCAAGAATAATAACATATGTTATCAGGAGAATTCAGATATAATGTAAAAAGTCGTAGCGCATAATTTCGATTTTAAATCTTTGGGAAAATTACAAGACGATTGTCCACACGCCGTCTCTACATTGCACGATATGCATAAATTTATGAAATATATCAAATCTATCAAACATATGCATGTATTTACTGCATATTAAGCTCATTATACGTGTTTCGTGTCAAATGGCATTATTCACTAACGCTGGTTACTGGCCCGGTATTGGTCCAGTATTGGCCCAGTACCCTGCATTATGGTGGTATGAAATGAACCGCTTCCAACTTCAATGTTGTGTAGATGATTTGAATTTAATAATTTTGGCTTTAGGCAACGTCAAATTAGAATTTAATAAACTCGAAATCACTGGACCATGTAAACCAGAACGATGTTCAATAGAACATCAGCAAATCTCATTGCAGTCATTTGACTTAAAAGCATAGCCCCTGTCGGTGCACCCTGCAAACACGTACCTGAACAGACAAAGAAACGCGCGCTCACATGAATGATCATGGACGCTCACGCAGACGCCTTGATAAACACCCAAACTGATGTAAATGTAATAACAATGAGCGATGAATATTTCCGCTTGCTTCCTTCTCTTTCTCACACCCTTCTTCTCACCCTTCGGCCCTCCCTCATTCTCCGTCTACTACCCTCTCCATCTCCATCTCTATTCCCCATAATTTCTGACCCTCTCATGCACACACGCGCACGCACACACACACACACACACACACACACACACACACACACACACACACACACACACACACACAACCATCCACCCACCCACCCACCCACCCACCCACCCACCACCCACCCACCCACCCACCCACCCACACACACACACACACACTCACTCACACACACCCACCCACCCACCCACCCACCCACCCACGCACGCACGCACGCACGCACGCACGCACGCACGCGCACACACAGCCAGGCAGGCAGGCAGGCAGGCAGGCAGGCGGGCAGGCAGGCACGCAGACAGTCAGGCATGCAGGCAGGCAGACACACGGGCATTTTCTCTTTCGCGTCTGTCGCGTCACCCTCGTCCTCCTCTCTCTCTCTCTCTCTCTCTCTCTCTCTCTCTCTCTCTCTCTTTTCTCTCTTTCTCTCTCCCTCCCTCCCCCTCCCTCCCTCCTTCCCTATCTCTTGCCCTCATCTCTCTCTCTCCCTCCCTCCCTCCCTCCATCCCTCCCTCCCTCTCTCTCTCTCTCTCTCTCTCTCTCTCTCTCTCGCGCGTCTCCCATTTCCTCTCTCAGGAGACATATATTGATATTATGTGTGACTAGACAATCTTTTAGTTTGAATTCAAAAGGTAAACAATCGAGGTCACAGGGTCACTTAGTGCATACCGGAATGCAGATTAGCGTCAATAACTCTACAGTGCACGAAGGTAGAATTCGTAGATAACATACATTCATCTTGTGGTTGTGGTTACTAAACTTGGTTTCAGATCATTAGTTCAAATATCAAGGTCACATGGTCACTAAGCGTTTCCCAAAATACAAATTTTTAGCCATAAATGGGGAACGCAAGGAACCAGCAGATTTGGCCCATTCTTTCATATTATAGATGTCTAGAAGTGCTACTAGTTTCAGGACAAAGCATCAAATATCTAGGTGACATGCTCACAAAGTGCATACCGGAATACACATTTTTGGAACGCAAGAAGGTTGGACAAGCAGATTTAGTTACTTTGCGACAGATTGTGATTGCTTTGGGTTTGCGGTCAGCGGATCAATTATCTAGGTCATGGGGGTCTCTAAGTGTTAAGATAGAGCGCAAAGGTGCGTGTCAGAATCTCCCTCGAGTGCATTCTAGTTAAGTCCGTGATTGTCTTGAAGATGCTATCATCTGCAAGCTTAAACATTTCATCGTTCAACTGGCAGATCCAGAAGTACGTCCATTTCTTATAGCCTTAAGTGTCTTGCCACCATCAGTTGTTGTGATTGTTGTAGTGCACCTGGATGGCGGGATCACATACAAAATGGTTCGTTAGATTATGCGATGGATTATGCGAATAAATTCGTCCGTAACCCATTCTCGTATCTTATCTGCCACTCCCTTGTCGGTCCTGTTTGAAATTTCCTTCAGCGTTATGCACATAAACCGATGGTCGTGCACCAGCGACTCTGAGAGTTCGGACAGCTCTAAGCATTTCCCCGAAAATAATCTAATTTATTTAATACGCCCAGGTCACAAGGTGACATGTGGGTCTGTTACGTGTTACATATTTGTGGCGGTAGAGAAGTAGATATAATAATAATAATAATAATAATAATAATAATAATAATAATAATAATAATTATTATTATTATTATTATTATTATTATTATTATTATTATTAGACTATAATAAACAGACGTCGTCGTTGTTGTCATATTCGTCATCGGTGGAGGCGATGATAGTTGTGGGAATGTTGTTGTTGTTGTTGTTGATGTTAATGTTGTTTGTTGTTGTTGTTGTTGTTGTTGTTGTTGTTGATGCTGATGCTGTTGTTGTTGTTGTTGTTGTTGCTGCTGCTGCTGCTGGTGCTGCTGTTGGTTGTCTTTGTTTCCGGTTACTATGCACGTGTAACTGCCTTGCGTGTCTACGTGCGTGCGTGCGTGCGTGCGTGCGTGCGTGCGTGCGTGCGTGCGTGCGTGCGTGCGTGCGTGCGCGCGTGTTCATTGTGCAGTCGCGCCCCGTGTCTTCTCTCTTCGTTTCCAAAACCGAAACAGAAACGAAAGAGAAACGAGGAGCGAGACCGGCTTGCCGCAATTGAGAGAGAGTAAGGCAATGTCTATTACCGTAACCATTTAACACTTATATCAGCCAAAAAACGGCTTCTGCAGTGGTCTTGAGAAATGTCCATTTGCAGACCAAGAGAAGACTATTCCTGAAAACTTACCACTGGAACGACTGGCTCGATAACCGAGCCAGTCAATCCAGTGGCAACTCCTCAAGAACACTCCTCTTCTGGTCTGCAAATGGACATTTACTATGAGAAATTAAAGAATTCACGTGTTAAAGGGTTAATCAGGAGGTGGACTCATATAATGTGGTGCGTGGTATCGTTCATCTTGCCTGGAATTGTTTAGTGATGATTCGAATAAAGGCACATAATTTCGTGAGGAATTTTCGATTTTTTGTTGAGAATAAAGAAGCAAATTTGAAATAGTTTCTCGGGTTTGATAGTATCTTGGTAAGTAGATTCCCCATTCAGTAGAAAAATTGTCGCATACGAGGATGTAGTGGAATTCATCCCCTAAATGACGTAGAAAGCACCATTTCTGCATCTTACAATGGCCTCACTAACATTTCTCAATTATCTGAATCAAAATTCACAATTGAATCTGACCTATACCTAAAACTATTTATATTATTATGTGCGGATGATACAATAATAATGGCAGAATCGCTGCCAGAACTACAAAAAAGCATTAAACGCACTGCATGACTACTGCAACACATGGAAATTAGCTATTAACGTCTCCAAGACTAAATGTATGATATTCTCTAGAGGCAAGATCAGAAACATACCAAAATTTACGCTCGGCAATGAAGATATAGAAATCGTGCAGGAATACCCATATTTAGGTATACTATTTGCATACAACAGCAAGTTTACTAGGGCTATAAGCACATGCATAAAAAAAATGTTCGCCTTAATTTCAAAAGCATCCTCTCTCCATTTACCGATAGATATACTGCTAGAACTTTTCGATTCTATGATATGCTCAATCATGCTCTCCGGATGCGAAATCTGTGGCTTTGAGAATGTCACGCTGGCTGAAAAATTACAGAAACGATTCTATAAAATGATTTTAGGAGTTAATAATTCTTCACACCCTGCAGTGGTTGTTGGCGAACGTGGCCAGTTTCCATTGAGCATAAAAATTAATAATAGGATAACCACATATTGGACAAAATTAGTATGTGGAAAAATGGCGAAACTCTCATATAAACTATACCGATTGTTACTATGCATGCACGAAAATAACGAATTCCAATGGCCATGGGTATCAAAAGCACTCCTTGATAATACTGGGTTATCAGATGTATGGCATAGCCAGAAACCAGGCCAGTCTGAATTGTTAAAGCTCACTACAAAACAAGTACTGTCTGATCAGTATATCCAGAAATGGAGAGGCGAAGTTTTTAACAGCAGTATTTGCGCATCGTATAGAATTTTTAAAGAAACTTTTAGACTAGAAACCTAGTTATCCTCGCTCCCTCAGACACTGTTAAAATGCTATGTAAATTTAGAACTTCTAATCACAGGTTACCAATAGAGGTTGGGCGATTTGAACATCTCCCTAGACATGCGCGTGTTTGCACCTTATGCAATCAAAACACACTGGGAGATGAGTTTCATTATCTTTTCGAATGTCCATCTCTAGCTGTAGAAAGAAAAACGTATATAGATAGATACTTTAGAGTAAATCCAAATACTGTTAAAATGTATCAACTCATGAATGAACAAAAATGAACGAAGTTGATATCACTATGCAAATTTATCAATGTTATTTTCAACCGGTTCAAATGAAAAAGAATATACAGTTTTAATATATGATGAATATTTGCCGTGGTTTGATAGGCGGTTACTGCTGTCTTATGCAGCAGTGGCTACAGATGAAACCAAGGTAAATATTGATCTGTAATGCAAACTAAAAACTAAAAACTAAAACTCGAAGTGCGTACCTGCGTGTTGGGCACGCGTGCGCATGCGTGCGTCATGAGATATAAAAATACCTACATATATACATATTCCTTGATAAAATTGCTATTTAGCACACTTGAATATCAATACTTCATTTCAAAAGCAATTATCTGGCCCTGATTTGGGCGGAGGTCGTCACTCCAAAAGAGAGCGGCGCCCATCGATCAGCCTTGGAAAACCTCGTCGCAGGAGAATACTGGCTCTGATCAAGAGAATTTGGTGAATTATTTTATGCAAATGGTAAAATACATGTGGCATTCGGCTGACCGTGTTCGTGAGGCTATCGTCTTGAACTGGTGATTGACTCCAATTGTAAGCAATTGAAATCTGGCACCGGCTTACAACGCATCCTTCGCAGACGGGATCGGTCAAATGCCATAACTGACTGTAATATAGATTATGCGCACAGATAATATAGTATTGTTTATGTACTGTATACCGCCATTACTAAAGTATTATTCATGTACCTGTATTCGTATACTTCAAGAGAAGTGAGCCGAATAAACTAAACTAAAGAATTCAAGACTAATGGAACCCCTTAGAAGTCGTTGATAACTATAAATACCTAGGTATCTACTTTACACCCAATGGACGTCTCATTACTGCTCAGAAACGCAGAGCCGAACAAGCTAGCAAGGCTATATACTCACTAAATAGAAGAGCCCGCCAGCTAGATCTACCAATGGATTGTCTTTTAAAACTATACAAAAAAACCATTGAACCAATCCTCATTTATGGCAGTGAAGTGTTAGGCATTGAAAACTGTGCAATCCTAGACAAAATAAAACTATTCTTCCTAAGGTTTCTATTAAATCTAAAACGCAGTACACCATCTTACATGCTTTACGGGGACGTGGGGGAAATGCCACTAAAATTACTCATAAAACTGATTAATTACTGGGTCAAATTAATTACTGGGAAGCAAACAAAAATAGCAGCAAAAATCTACGCCTGCACGCTAAACGACTACAAACAAAACAACACACAGTACAAGTGGTTAAACAGTATCAAAACTGCACTAGAGGAAACGGGTATGGGATATCTATGGGAAACGCAAATAATACCGCAGGGGATGAACATAAAAAGAATCATAAAACAAAATCTTGACCTAGATAATTGATCCGCTGACCAATTTACGCAAAACTGGATTGGGGAAATGATAGAATCGTGGAAAGGGAAAACGTACACATCATTTAAACAAAACCTGGAAATGGAAACATATCTAGAAAATCTCTCAGACAAGAGCAGAATCACCCTAACAAAATTTCGGACAGGAAACCATTGCCTCCCTATCGAAAAAGGCCGATGGGAAGGAATCCCAAGGGAAGAACGAACCTGCAACTTGTGCGACAAGAATGGCATAGGAGAATAAGACAAATAATAATGGAGATAAATTTTCCCCTTGTCTTACTCCAATATCACATGGGGAAAAAAAAATCAAACATATTGCTATTTACAGAATCCTTGATGCATGATTTAGCACCTTTATATAAATTATAAATTAATAAAAATTATTTTACCATTAATATTGCTTGACAACAGTTTTATCCATGAATGTATTCTATGTACAGAGTCGAATGCCTTTTTATTTTCTAGTTTGCTGTTCCATCGCCTTGTGCTTCCGAAACCTAATACCTTAGTTTTCGCGATATTTACCCTTAATTTCCAGGTGTCTACGAACTCGGCGAAGGTGTCAATTAACTTTAGTGTGTCTACCGGGTTTTCTCCCATGATCACCGTATCGTCTGCATATAACAATAATAATAGCTTGAGAAATACAGAAAGTTCGTTTTCCAGTTGAATTGGGTTACAATTATTATTAATCAGAAAATTCTCAAAGTCATTCAAGTATATAGAGAATAGAACAGGTGATAGATTTCCTCTCGCATGGTACCGAATCTGCATCTTATACTTCCAGAGAGTTCGTTGTTTAGTTTTATCTTTGACTTACTTTTGGTGTACATACTTTGGATTACCATGGATACCTTAGCGTTTATTCTGTGGGCTTGCAGCTTCCTCCAAAGTCCAACTCTCCAAACTGTGTCGAAAGCTTTTTCAAAGTCTATAAAAATGCAGTATCGTTTTTTCTTAATTTTTTGGAAAATTGTAATTAGTTGGAATAAAGTATAAATATGGTCAGATGTTGAATATTCTGTTCTAAACCCAGCTTGGTTTTCTAGGAGCAGTCCGTTGGAGTTTAGCGTTTTATTAACTCTAGTGCAGATGATCGAAGTGAATAATTTTCCCAAACAGGTCAATAGCGTTATCGGTCGGTAGTTCTTTGGGTCTTTTGTTTCTTCTTCTTCTTTTCGATCGCTGGTATCACACTTGGAGAGCCGTTCTCAAGATGAAATCTGTGGTTTTCTGCAGTTCTTCCACAGGCCCATACAGCTTTTCAAGAATAGAGGTTGACAAAGGCCAGATCTCTTCTCTCAGCAGCTGATACGTACTGCAACATTGAAGTATGTGCTCTGTGGTCTGTTCTGCTTCTCCACAAGGACAAGCGGGCGATGTCGTAAGGTGGAACCGCCTGTACATGTGTTGGTTTAGTCTGTTGTGTCCAGTTCTGAGACGAAAAATTGTCACTTGCTCTGGCCTCGAGAGATGATGGTAGGCATCTTCTGATTGAGGTGTTCTATAGAGGGACTTAATGATAGTCTTCATCTCTGTATGGGTAACCATGTTTTCTGTCTGATTCTATTCTGCACCCACCTTTGCCATCTTGTCTGCTTCCTCATTTCCTTGGACTCCACAGTGTGAGGGGATCCACTGCAGTGCTATCCGAAAGCATTTGATGGTTTGTAGTGCTTCTTCAAGTTGTGGCAGCTTACCTTTGGTGATAGCCTCAAGGACGGAGCGGGCATCAGATAAAAAGACAATCTGTGCAATAGGGTCTGCTGTTCTGCTGATGGTATTAGCTGCATGAACCAGTGCTTCGACTTCAGCTCTGTAGTTTGTGCAGTGTTTGCCTGTCGGTATTGCAGCTGACTCATGTTGTCCGTTTGGATACTGTATGTGCAGTCCGGCACCTCCGCTCCTAATTGCATCTTTGGCTGATCCATCTGTGTAGATCCTTATCCATGTCTCCTGAGGGTACATTTCTTCCAGCATGGCTAGGGTCAGGGCCTTCTTGCTCACATCACTGTGTTCATTTTTGGTTGTGAGATGAGGTACTGTGGTGCGAATAGCTATGCTCTCTAGTTTGTTTTCCCAGGGTGGAGGATCAAGGGTGTGGTTTGGATCTTCTCTTTGTGCTGGCAACATCTCTTGGTGTTTCCTTTGAAGTGCTTTTGTCTCTTTCACAAAACTTGATCTTTTAAGTCTTCCTGATGACAGCTGTGCTTGCCTGATCTTCATCGGGTGGTTATTGAACGATTTGAACTTTGCAGCTTGGATCAGTGCTTTGCATTCCCTTCCTTTGCTAAGTGGGGGAATGCCTGCTGTCTGCTCCATTTTTTCTATTGGTGTTGATCTCATTCCACCAGTGATGATGCGCAGTGCCTGGTTTTGTACTCTGTCGAGGTTCTGTTGATGAGATTTAGCTGTTGTCATCCATGAGCTGGATCCATACTCAAGGTGTGGTCGTACGGCACCTAGGTAGATGGTCTTGAGGATCCTTTCATTGGCACCCCACTTTGTTCCTGCCAGCTTCCTCATGATGTTTAGCTTTCTTCTGGCCTTTGCCTCTGCATTCTGGATGTGCTCCTTCCATGTTAATCTTCTGTCATATGTGACTCCCAGGTATGTCTGCTGGTCCTCGTATTCGAGTGGAGTACCGCCCAGTGTCAGATTGCCAACCTTGGTTTTGGTGGACAGTGTGAATAGCATGGCTGATGATTTTTCTTTGTTGATGGTAATACACCAGCGATTGGCCCAAGCTGTAATTCTGTACAAGGCGAGCTGCATTCTGTACGTGGCAGTCGTTGTGTACTCCTCGGTGCACCAGATTACGAGGTCATCTGCATAGAGGGCTGCTTGGATCCCATTGGGCAGCTCTGCTACAATGTCATTGATGAAGAGTATGAACAGAGTAGGTGATAATACTCCGCCTTGTGGCACCCCTTGTCTCAGCAATACATTCTGTCCAGATTGTCCATCCACCAGCACCCTAGCTCTGCGATTGTGTAGGTATGACTTGGTCCATCGGAACATGTTGCCACCGATGCCTGTGCGCCAGAGCTTCACGAGGAGGCCATCCTTCCACACCTTGTCAAATGCTTTCTGCAGATCGATAAAGGCAGCTAGCATCACCTTCTTGGCTTGAAAAGTGTCCTCTATGACCTGTGCAAGATGTGTTGTTTGATCTTCTGTGCTCCTGTATCTTCTGAATCCGGCCTGCTCTGAAACTATAATGTTCTCTGACTCCAGGTACCACTGCAACCGCTGGTTGATGATGCGTTCCATGGTCTTGCATATGCAGCTTGTAAGACTGATAGGACGGTAGCTCAGCACTTTCGTCTTGTTCTTTCCTTTTTTCAGAATAGGAGTCATTCTGGCTTCCTTCCAGCACTGAGGAACCTCTCCATTGGTCCAACTGAGATTAAAGATGTCTAGCAACTTGCGAAGAGATGCATTACCAAGGTGTTGGATCATTTCATTCGTAATGCCATCTGGCCCGGGAGATTTCTTCTTTTTCAGTTGGCGGATAGCCTTCTTCAGTTCTGTTAAACTAATGTCAACTTTCATTGCATCGTGAGTGTTGGTGTCTGTTCTTTCCTTTTGCTCTTTTCTAACCTCCCTTTGACGCATTCGTGGTATAGAAATGTTGCTTTCTTTTGCATATGCCTTCGCAAAGGCATCTGCTGCCATCTTTCCTGTCAGTGTTTGTCCATCTTCTTCAAGAGTAATCTTCTCTCCCCTGACACCCTCATCATTGAGTGCTTTAGTCAGTCTCCATAGTTTTGTGGTGTCTCTCTCTAAATTAAACCCTGCCGTCTTTTCCCTCCAGCTTCTTCTTTTGGCCTCCAGCTTGGTCTTTAGATACCTGGCTTTAGTTTGTTGTAGCGTGAAGTGGTTTTCATGACAGGGATTACCCTCTGCATCTTCTCTGGCCTTGTGTAGTTTATCATGTGCTGCTTGCAGTTCTGTTGTCCAGTAGGGGCGGTAGTTTTTCCTGAACCCTCGAGGAATCGCTTCATTGGCAGCCTTGAGGATACTTGAATTAAATTCCTTTACCACATTGTTGATGTTTCTCCCTTCTACTGCTATATTATGGGTAAGCTCATTGGAACGAATGCCGAACAGACTCCAATTTGCCTTTTTGTAGTTCCACCGTGGATGTTGAGGTGAACTGGTCGAAATACTTCCAGAAAGAGAGAGGAGGACTGGGCGGTAGTCGCTTCCTCCTAACTGCGATCCGACCACTCTACTGAGGTTTCTGTGAATGTCTTCTGTACAAAATGCCAAGTCTGGCGTTGTTGTCGAGTGCCATCGGCGCGAGTAGAAGGTAGGCTGATCTGTGGGATCGTTGACAAGTAAAAGGTGCTTTTCATCTTGCCATGCTTCAATGTCTTCTCCTCGTTTATCAAGTGTTCTGTATCCCCAGCTCTGGGACTGGCTATTAAAGTCTCCCGCAATGAGGAAGTGGCAGTCCGGGACCTGGATTGTGTCAAGTGAGAGATTCTTGTCATTAGGGCAGTAATAATTGACAATTTCAATCACAGAGTTGCTGGTTGTTACCTTGATCTTGATATATTCTGCCTCTTCCATAAAGGTTTTGATCTGGCTGGCGTTCACGCTGTTTCGGACCAAGGTCATCACCCCACCTTTCTTTCTTCCTCTTCGATCACACCGGAAAATCTGGTAACCTCTGATCTTAAATGGTTTTCCTTCTTGCAGGTGTGTCTCTTGAATGCAGCAGATATCAATGTTGTTTTCGTACAGGAACTGTTCGAGCTCTGATTTCTTGTTGGTAACCCCTTCTGCATTCCAGTGCATGATGTTGATACTGGGGTTCTCTTTGGGTTTGGTCTTCTCTTTCCGTTGGCCAGTAGCTCTCCATCCTCGTCCCCTGGCTCCACAAGACGAGTTGATGGGACCTCCAGTAGCTGAGGGTGGGCTCCTTCGAGGCATGGAGCCCGCCGCTGCACCTGCCTGGCGGATCCTCACAGGGCGAGCACCATTTCGATTGATTCGATCTCCAAGTGTAATTTCATTAGCGTTGTGCATAATGCTCTGGTTAGCCCCTCCAAATGTCTGGATTGACACCCAGTGGGTTACACCCCTGCGCCACGTTGAGGCCGAGCATATAGTCTTAAACAGGGGCCCATTTTGTTTGTAAATTGGAATTATGATGCCCTCTATCCACGGCTCTGGGATCTCTGCCGTGTCTAGGACTCTATTAAAAATATGCGTATAGATATTGATCGTCTGTTGTTTTGATGTATTCGTTTACAATGTCGTCGGTTCCTGGTGATTTGTTGTTTTTGAGGGTTTTGAAGGATTTGATAGCTTTTGATATTTCGATTGCCGTGATTGGCTGGTTTAGTTAAATACTTTCATCTGGCGGTCCCAATGGCAAATAGTTGACCTCGTTTTCTGAGTTTACGTCCTTGGGGTCATTTAGATTATTAAAGAACTCGGGCATGGTGCTGATTTCAATTGGGCGGTCTTTTTTCTTCCTTTCCCTGAGTATATTCCAGTAGGATTTGGGGTTATATGCATTTAGTTCTCGGACTTTCTTTCTGATTTTGTACTTATGTTGTAGCTCTGTTCATGGTCTGTTTATAAATTGTACTGGCCTCAATCATCTCATTCATGTTTTCGTCTGTTTTATGCATGTGCGAGACTTTTCTTGCCTTTTGGTATACTTTCCTGGAGATGTGACATTCTTTGTTAAACCACGGTCTGTTTTGTTGGTCCTTTGGCGTGTGTGTGGCGCGTGCTCGCCCAAATATGACAGAGGCTGTGCTATCAACGATTGTAATAATAGCTGAAATAACTTCCTTAAGTCGCATGTCATGCATCATGCCGTCCATTACATGTGCATTGAGAGTGATGAGTAGTGGTGACAATGACTGTGATGTCAACTGCCAAGTGCATGGTCACTAGATTGACACGTACTCAAATGATGACGTACTTACCAGCCACGTTGCATCGCAGCGATGACGGTTATGAATGAATGAATCCAATCTGTCACTCAAGTACATAACACCATAATGAATTAAATCACATGCAGTCTGGCGTCACAATCAAAATAAGCAAGGGATAACGTAGCGAAGTCCGTCATGGATTTTAAAATGTCAGTCATGTGTGCGAATTTTCTTGACCATTATCAGGTTGATAATCAAGCTGGTCCAAAACCATATCTAACGTGGTGGTGAGGAATGTCCATTTGAAATTGTCTTTTCTTAGTCTACAAAGATTTAAATTTTCTTGAAAACCTTAACCACTAAAGGTTTAACTAGACTAAGTAGCATTTTGAGTGCGCTGAGGCGCTGTTAACAAAGGAGGTTTTAAAGTATCTGTAAGGGACCTTTCCAATTTTAGCTATGCCCCGCCCATCTCTAGCTAAGCTCCACCCACACCTCGCTCGTATTGGGATCGATCCCTAAGTACCCTAGCTATCAATTTTCAGAAAACACTACCGGTAAGCTGTTAAATATTTTGAAACTAATTTAACTGGACCATAGGCAGTAACAGCGCCCGCCCAATTAGTCTGAACATATTCGACAGAATGTGTATTAAATGGTAAAGACATACAATTCGTACAACGTGTCGGACTCTTTCGAATCATTCATAACGGCATGATTGTCATAATCATGAGATGCGAGAGAGAGAGAGAGAGAGAGAGAAAGAGAGAGAGAGAGAGAGAGAGAGAGAGAGAGAGAGAAAGAGAGAGAGAGGAGAGAGCGAGAGAGGGAGGATGGGGAGGGAAGGAATGAGGGAAGAAGAAGAGAGAGAGAGAGAGGAGAGAGAGAGAGAGAGAGAGAGAGAGAGAGAGAGAGAGAGAGAGAGAGAGAGAGAGAGAGAGAGAGAGAGAGAGAGAGAGAGAGAGAGAGAGAGAGAGTCAGCATAGTCACTTAGTTAATTATGACGTTATATGATGCCAGATGATCGATGGATAAAACTGGAAAGGTCCATTGCGTAGATCTCTACAGAATCCTTACAGAATATATGGCTTTGTTGCAGTTCATTATACGCTTACATACGTGTTGATGATCTATGACGACCAAACACATTCCCATTTGAATAAATCGTTTTCCAGATCGTTTTGTGCTGCTTTCCATTAACGATTCAATACGGAGGATTAGAAATTTAAAATCTTAATTATCATTCGTCAATAACGAGACTTTGTGTGCTGGTAAATATAAAATATATAGTATAAGAGCCACAGCCTGGAACGGATTATAGTAAATCTAGTCACTGAGATGCTCTCAGCTATCGACGAGCAATTACACATTGTACACAAGTTCTGCTTCACTAAGCAACTTAACAATTTTCGAAATCACGGATCAGATGAGACAAATTCCGTATGAGTTAAAAATTGTTTATGCGATATTTTGAGACAGATTTAATTGGAATTGTCTGTGCCTGACACAGAAACAGCTTCAAGCAAAATTAGTTTCAAAATATTCAACAGTGTGCATGTATGCTTACCTTACAATCGAGGTGTGTGTGGGCAGTGTAGACAATTTGAACCAGAAGGCCGAAATACACAAATCATTTACAACTTAAGAAATATTTTGAAATTTTGTGAAACTAATTTGACCTGGAGCTCCTGCCAAATTGATTTCAATATATTCCACATCTTACCTGTACCTTGAAATTGGGAATCTGGGAATTAAGGTTCACAGTGTTAACGTATACAGAACGTAGTTCATTAGAAAATGACACACAATACGCGCTTATTCAGCGGTACAAAGACACACATAATGACAGGTCGGGTACGGTAACGTAATAGATAA
>CM067372.1:82754205-82831705 GCA_034401795.1 Chaetoderma sp. LZ-2023a
GATATGCTCAATCATGCTCTCCGGATGCGAAATCTGGGGCTTTGAGAATGTCACGCTGGCTGAAAAATTACAGAAACGATTCTATAAAATGATTTTAGGAGTTAATAATTCTTCACACCCTGCAGTGGTTTATGGCGAACGTGGCCAGTTTCCATTGAGCATAAAAATTAATAATAGGATAACCACATATTGGACAAAATTAGTATGTGGAAAAATGGCGAAACTCTCATATAAACTATACCGATTGTTACTATGCATGCACGAAAATAACGAATTCCAATGGCCATGGGTATCAAAAGCACTCCTTGATAATACTGGGTTATCAGATGTATGGCATAGCCAGAAACCAGGCCAGTCTGAATTGTTAAAGCTCACTACAAAACAAGTACTGTCTGATCAGTATATCCAGAAATGGAGAGGCGAAGTTTTTAACAGCAGTATTTGCGAATCGTATAGAATTTTTAAAGAAACTTTTAGACTAGAAACCTAGTTATCCTCGCTCCCTCAGACACTGTTAAAATGCTATGTAAATTTAGAACTTCTAATCACAGGTTACCAATAGAGGTTGGGCGATTTGAACATCTCCCTAGACATGCGCGTGTTTGCACCTTATGCAAATCAAAACACACTGGGAGATGAGTTTCATTATCTTTTCGAATGTCCATCTCTAGCTGTAGAAAGAAAAACGTATATAGATAGATACTTTAGAGTAAATCCAAATACTGTTAAAATGTATCAACTCATGAATGAACAAAAATGAACGAAGTTGATATCACTATGCAAATTTATCAATGTTATTTTCAACCGGTTCAAATGAAAAAGAATATACAGTTTTAATATATGATGAATATTTGCCGTGGTTTGATAGGCGGTTACTGCTGTCTTATGCAGCAGTGGCTACAGATGAAACCAAGGTAAATATTGATCTGTAATGCAAACTAAAAACTAAAAACTAAAACTCAAAGTGCGTACCTGTGTGTTGGGCACGCGTGCGCATGCGTGCGTCATGAGATATAAAAATACCTACATATATACATATTCCTTGATAAAATTGCTATTTAGCACACTTGAATATCAATACTTCATTTCAAAAGCAATTATCTGGCCCTGATTTGGGCGGAGGTCGTCACTCCAAAAGAGAGCGGCGCCCATCGATCAGCCTTGGAAAACCTCGTCGCAGGAGAATACTGGCTCTGATCAAGAGAATTTGGTGAATTATTTTATGCAAATGGTAAAATACATGTGGCATTCGGCTGACCGTGTTCGTGAGGCTATCGTCTTGAACTGGTGATTGACTCCAATTGTAAGCAATTGAAATCTGGCACCGGCTTACAACGCATCCTTCGCAGACGGGATCGGTCAAATGCCATAACTGACTGTAATATAGATTATGCGCACAGATAATATAGTATTGTTTATGTACTGTATACCGCCATTACTAAAGTATTATTCATGTACCTGTGTATTCGTATACTTCAAGAGAAGTGAGCCGAATAAACTAAACTAAAGAATTCAAGACTATGGAACCCCTTAGAAGTCGTTGATAACTATAAATACCTAGGTATCTACTTTACACCCAATGGACGTCTCATTACTGCTCAGAAACGCATAGCCGAACAAGCTAGCAAGGCTATATACTCACTAAATAGAAGAGCCCGCCAGCTAGATCTACCAATGGATTGTCTTTTAAAACTATACAAAAAAACCATTGAACCAATCCTCATTTATGGCAGTGAAGTGTTAGGCATTGAAAACTGTGCAATCCTAGACAAAATAAAACTATCCTTCCTAAGGTTTCTATTAAATCTAAAACGCAGTACACCATCTTACATGCTTTACGGGGACGTGGGGGAAATGCCACTAAAATTACTCATAAAACTGATTAATTACTGGGTCAAATTAATTACTGGGAAGCAAACAAAAATAGCAGCAAAAATCTACGCCTGCACGCTAAACGACTACAAACAAAACAACACACAGTACAAGTGGTTAAACAGTATCAAAACTGCACTAGAGGAAACGGGTATGGGATATCTATGGGAAACGCAAATAATACCGCAGGGGATGAACATAAAAAGAATCATAAAACAAAATCTTGACCTAGATAATTGATCCGCTGACCAATTTACACAAAACTGGATTGGGGAAATGATAGAATCGTGGAAAGGGAAAACGTACACATCATTTAAACAAAACCTGGAAATGGAAACATATCTAGAAAATCTCTCAGACAAGAGCAGAATCACCCTAACAAAATTTCGGACAGGAAACCATTGCCTCCCTATCGAAAAAGGCCGATGGGAAGGAATCCCAAGGGAAGAACGAACCTGCAACTTGTGCGACAAGAATGGCATAGGAGAATAAGACAAATAATAATGGAGATAAATTTTCCCCTTGTCTTACTCCGATATCACATGGGGAAAAAATCAAACATATTGCTATTTACAGAATCCTTGATGCATGATTTAGCACCTTTATATAAATTATAAATTAATAAAAATTATTTTACCATTAATATTGCTTGACAACAGTTTTATCCATGAATGTATTCTATGTACAGAGTCGAATGCCTTTTTATTTTCTAGTTTGCTGTTCCATCGCCTTGTGCTTCCGAAACCTAATACCTTAGTTTTCGCGATATTTACCCTTAATTTCCAGGTGTCTACGAACTCGGCGAAGGTGTCAATTAACTTTAGTGTGTCTACCGGGTTTTCTCCCATGCATATAACAATAATAATAACTTGAGAAATACAGAAAGTTCGTTTTCCAGTTGAATTGGGTTACAATTATTATTAATCAGAAAATTCTCAAAGTCATTCAAGTATATAGAGAATAGAACAGGTGATAGATTTCCTCTCGCATGGTACTGAATCTGCATCTTATACTTCCAGAGAGTTCGTTGTTTAGTTTTATCTTTGACTTACTTTTGGTGTACATACTTTGGATTACCATGGATACCTTAGCGATTCTATGGGCTTGCAGCTTCCTCCAAAGTCCAACTCTCCAAACTGTGTCGAAAGCTTTTTCAAAGTCTATAAAAATGCAGTATCGTTTTTTCTTAATTTTTTGGAAAATTGTAATTAGTTGGAATAAAGTATAAATATGGTCAGATGTTGAATATTCTGTTCTAAACCCAGCTTGGTTTTCTAGGAGCAGTCCGTTGGAGTTTAGCGTTTTATTAACTCTAGTGCAGATGATCGAAGTGAATAATTTTCCCAAACAGGTCAATAGCGTTATCGGTCGGTAGTTCTTTGGCTCTTTTGGGTCTCCATTTTGTTTCTTCTTCTTCTTTTCGATCGCTGGTATCACACTTGGAGAGCCGTTCTCAAGATGAAATCTGTGGTTTTCTGCAGTTCTTCCACAGGCCCATACAGCTTTTCAAGAATAGAGGTTGACAAAGGCCAGATCTCTTCTCTCAGCAGCTGATACGTACTGCAACATTGAAGTATGTGCTCTGTGGTCTGTTCTGCTTCTCCACAAGGACAAGCGGGCGATGTCGTAAGGTGGAAGCGCCTGTACATGTGTTGGTTTAGTCTGTTGTGTCCAGTTCTGAGACGAAAAATGGTCACTTGCTCTGGCCTCGAGAGATGATGGTAGGCATCTTCTGATTGAGGTGTTCTATAGAGGGACTTAATGATAGTCTTCATCTCTGTATGGGTAACCATGTTTTCTGTCTGATTCTATTCTGCACCCACCTTTGCCATCTTGTCTGCTTCCTCATTTCCTTGGACTCCACAGTGTGAGGGGATCCACTGCAGTGCTATCCGAAAGCATTTGATGGTTTGTAGTGCTTCTTCAAGTTGTGGCAGCTTACCTTTGGTGATAGCCTCAAGGACGGAGCGGGCATCAGATAAAAAGACAATCTGTGCAATAGGGTCTGCTGTTCTGCTGATGGTATTAGCTGCATGAACCAGTGCTTCGACTTCAGCTCTGTAGTTTGTGCAGTGTTTGCCTGTCGGTATTGCAGCTGACTCATGTTGTCCGTTTGGATACTGTATGTGCAGTCCGGCACCTCGCTCCTAATTGCATCTTTGGCTGATCCATCTGTGTAGATCCTTATCCATGTCTCCTGAGGGTACATTTCTTCCAGCATGGCTAGGGTCAGGGCCTTCTTGCTCACATCACTGTGTTCATTTTTGGTTGTGAGATGAGGTACTGTGGTGCGAATAGCTATGCTCTCTAGTTTGTTTTCCCAGGGTGGAGGATCAAGGGTGTGGTTTGGATCTTCTATTTGTGCTGGCAACATCTCTTGGTGTTTCCTTTGAAGTGCTTTTGTCTCTTTCACAAAACTTGATCTTTTAAGTCTTCCTGATGACAGCTGTGCTTGCCTGATCTTCATCGGGTGGTTATTGAACGATTTGAACTTTGCAGCTTGGATCAGTGCTTTGCATTCCCTTCCTTTGCTAAGTGGGGGAATGCCTGCTGTCTGCTCCATTTTTTCTATTGGTGTTGATCTCATTCCACCAGTGATGATGCGCAGTGCCTGGTTTTGTACTCTGTCGAGGTTCTGTTGATGAGATTTAGCTGTTGTCATCCATGAGCTGGATCCATACTCAAGGTGTGGTCGTACGGCACCTAGGTAGATGGTCTTGAGGATCCTTTCATTGGCACCCCACTTTGTTCCTGCCAGCTTCCTCATGATGTTTAGCTTTCTTCTGGCCTTTGCCTCTGCATTCTGGATGTGCTCCTTCCATGTTAATCTTCTGTCATATGTGACTCCCAGGTATGTCTGCTGGTCCTCGTATTCGAGTAGAGTACCGCCCAGTGTCAGATTGCCAACCTTGGTTTTGGTGGACAGTGTGAATAGCCTGGCTGATGATTTTTCTTTGTTGATGGTAATACACCAGCGATTGGCCCAAGCTGTAATTCTGTCCAAGGCGAGCTGCATTCTGTACGTGGCAGTCGTTGTGTACTCCTCGGTGCACCAGATTACGAGGTCATCTGCATAGAGGGCTGCTTGGATCCCATTGGGCAGCTCTGCTACAATGTCATTGATGAAGAGTATGAACAGAGTAGGTGATAATACTCTGCCTTGTGGCACCCCTTGTCTCAGCAATACATTCTGTCCAGATTGTCCATCCACCAGCACCCTAGCTCTGCGATTGTGTAGGTATGACTTGGTCCATCGGAACATGTTGCCACCGATGCCTGTGCGCCAGAGCTTCACGAGGAGGCCATCCTTCCACACCTTGTCAAATGCTTTCTGCAGATCGATAAAGGCAGCTAGCATCACCTTCTTGGCTTGAAAAGTGTCCTCTATGACCTGTGCAAGATGTGTTGTTTGATCTTCTGTGCTCCTGTATCTTCTGAATCCGGCCTGCTCTGAAACTATAATGTTCTCTGACTCCAGGTACCACTGCAACCGCTGGTTGATGATGCGCTCCATGGTCTTGCATATGCAGCTTGTAAGACTGATAGGACGGTAACTCAGCACTTTCGTCTTGTTCTTTCCTTTTTTCAGAATAGGAGTCATTCTGGCTTCCTTCCAGCACTGAGGAACCTCTCCATTGGTCCAACTGAGATTAAAGATGTCTAGCAACTTGCGAAGAGATGCATTACCAAGGTGTTGGATCATTTCATTCGTAATGCCATCTGGCCCGGGAGATTTCTTCTTTTTCAGTTGGCGGATAGCCTTCTTCAGTTCTGTTAAACTAATGTCAACTTTCATTGCATCGTGAGTGTTGGTGTCTGTTCTTTCCTTTTGCTCTTTTCTAACCTCCCTTTGACGCATTCGTGGTATAGAAATGTTGCTTTCTTTTGCATATGCCTTCGCAAAGGCATCTGCTGCCATCTTTCCTGTCAGTGTTTGTCCATCTTCTTCAAGAGTAATCTTCTCTCCCCTGACACCCTCATCATTGAGTGCTTTAGTCAGTCTCCATAGTTTTGTGGTGTCTCTCTCTAAATTAAACCCTGCCGTCTTTTCCCTCCAGCTTCTTCTTTTGGCCTCCAGCTTGGTCTTTAGATACCTGGCTTTAGTTTGTTGTAGCGTGAAGTGGTTTTCATGACAGGGATTACCCTCTGCATCTTCTCTGGCCTTGTCTAGTTTATCATGTGCTGCTTGCAGTTCTGTTGTCCAGTAGGGGCGGTAGTTTTTCCTGAACCCTCGAGGAATCGCTTCATTGGCAGCCTTGAGGATACTTGAATTAAATTCCTTTACCACATTGTTGATGTTTCTCCCTTCTACTGCTATATTATGGGTAAGCTCATTGGAACGAATGCCGAACAGACTCCAATTTGCCTTTTTGTAGTTCCACCTTGGATGTTGAGGTGAACTGGTCGAAATACTTCCAGAAAGAGAGAGGAGGACTGGGCGGTGGTCGCTTCCTCCTAACTGCGATCCGACCACTCTACTGAGGTTTCTGTGAATGTCTTCTGTACAAAATGCCAAGTCTGGCGTTGTTGTCGAGTGCCATCGGCGCGAGTAGAAGGTAGGCTGATCTGTGGGATCGTTGACAAGTAAAAGGTGCTTTTCATCTTGCCATGCTTCAATGTCTTCTCCTCGTTTATCAAGTGTTCTGTATCCCCAGCTCTGGGACTGGCTATTAAAGTCTCCCGCAATGAGGAAGTGGCAGTCCGGGACCTGGATTGTGTCAAGTGAGAGATTCTTGTCATTAGGGCAGTAATAATTGACAATTTCAATCACAGAGTTGCTGGTTGTTACCTTGATCTTGATATATTCTGCCTCTTCCATAAAGGTTTTGATCTGGCTGGCGTTCACGCTGTTTCGGACCAAGGTCATCACCCCACCTTTCTTTCTTCCTCTTCGATCACACCGGAAAATCTGGTAACCTCTGATCTTAAATGGTTTTCCTTCTTGCAGGTGTGTCTCTTGAATGCAGCAGATATCAATGTTGTTTTCGTACAGGAACTGTTCGAGCTCTGATTTCTTGTTGGTAACCCCTTCTGCATTCCAGTGCATGATGTTGATACTGGGGTTCTCTTTGGGTTTGGTCTTCTCTTTCCGTTGGCCAGTAGCTCTCCATCCTCGTCCCCTGGCTCCACAAGACGAGTTGATGGGACCTCCAGTAGCTGAGGGTGGGCTCCTTCGAGGCATGGAGCCCGGCGCTGCACCTGCCTGGCGGATCCTCACAGGGCGAGCACCATTTCGATTGATTCGATCTCCAAGTGTAATTTCATTAGCGTTGTGCATAATGCTCTGGTTAGCCCCTCCAAATGTCTGGATTGACACCCAGTGGGTTACACCCCTGCACCACGTTGAGGCCGAGCATATAGTCTTAAACAGGGGCCCATTTTGTTTGTAAATTGGAATTATGATGCCCTCCATCCACGGCTCTGGGATCTCTGCCGTGTCTAGGACTCTATTAAAAATATGCGTATAGATATTGATCATCTGTTGTTTTGATGTATTCGTTTACAATGTCGTCGGTTCCTGGTGATTTGTTGTTTCTGAGGGTTTTGAAGGATTTGATAGCTTTTGATATTTCGATTGCCGTGATTGGCTGGTTTAGTTAAATACTTTCATCTGGCGGTCCCAATGGCAAATAGTTGACCTCGTTTTCTGAGTTTACGTCCTTGGGGTCATTTAGATTATTAAAGAACTCGGGCATGGTGCTGATTTCAATTGGGCGGTCTTTTTTCTTCCTTTCCCTGAGTATATTCCAGTAGGATTTGGGGTTATATGCATTTAGTTCTCGGACTTTCTTTCTGATTTTGTACTTATGTTGTAGCTCTGTTCATGGTCTGTTTATAAATTGTACTGGCCTCAATCATCTCATTCATGTTTTCGTCTGTTTTATGCATGTGCGAGACTTTTCTTGCCTTTTGGTATACTTTCCTGGAGATGTGACATTCTTTGTTAAACCACGGTCTGTTTTGTTGGTCCTTTGGCGTGTGTGTGGCGCGTGCTCGCCCAAATATGACAGAGGCTGTGCTATCAACGATTGTAATAATAGCTGAAATAACTTCCTTAAGTCGCATGTCATGCATCATGCCGTCCATTACATGTGCATTGAGAGTGATGAGTAGTGGTGACAATGACTGTGATGTCAACTGCCAAGTGCATGGTCACTAGATTGACACGTACTCAAATGATGACGTACTTACCAGCCACGTTGCATCGCAGCGATGACGGTTATGAATGAATGAATCCAATCTGTCACTCAAGTACATAACACCATAATGAATTAAATCACATGCAGTCTGGCGTCACAATCAAAATAAGCAAGGGATAACGTAGCGAAGTCCGTCATGGATTTTAAAATGTCAGTCATGTGTGCGAATTTTCTTGACCATTATCAGGTTGATAATCAAGCTGGTCCAAAACCATATCTAACGTGGTGGTGAGGAATGTCCATTTGAAATTGTCTTTTCTTAGTCTACAAAGATTTAAATTTTCTTGAAAACCTTAACCACTAAAGGTTTAACTAGACTAAGTAGCATTTTGAGTGTGCTGAGGCGCTGTTAACAAAGGAGGTTTTAAAGTATCTGTAAGGGACCTTTCCAATTTTAGCTATGCCCCGCCCATCTCTAGCTAAGCTCCACCCACACCTCGCTCGTATTGGGATCGATCCCTAAGTACCCTAGCTATCAATTTTCAGAAAACACCACCGGAAAGCTGTTAAATATTTTGAAACTAATTTAACTGGACCATAGGCAGTAACAGCGCCCGCCCAATTAGTCTGAACATATTCGACAGAATGTGTATTAAATGGTAAAGACATACAATTCGTACAACGTGTCGGACTCTTTCGAATCATTCATAACGGCATGATTGTCATAATCATGAGATGCGAGAGAGAGAGAGAGAGAGAGAAAGAGAGAGAGAGAGAGAGAGAGAGAGAGAGAGAGAGAGAAAGAGAGAGAGAGGAGAGAGCGAGAGAGGGAGGATGGGGGAGGGAAGGAATGAGGGAAGAAGAGAGAGAGAGAGAGAGAGAGAGAGAGAGAGAGAGACAGAGAGAGAGAGAGAGAGAGAGAGAGAGAGAGAGAGAGAGAGAGAGAGAGAGAGAGCGGGGGGGGGGAAAGAGAGAGTCAGCATAGTCACTTAGTTAATTATGACGTTATATGATGCCAGATGATCGATGGATAAAACTGGAAAGGTCCATTGCGTAGATCTCTACAGAATCCTTACAGAATATATGGCTTTGTTGCAGTTCATTATACGCTTACATACGTGTTGATGATCTATGACGACCAAACACATTCCCATTTGAATAAATCGTTTTCCAGATCGTTTTGTGCTGCTTTCCATTAACGATTCAATACGGAGGATTAGAAATTTAAAATCTTAATTATCATTCGTCAATAACGAGACTTTGTGTGCTGGTAAATATAAAATATATAGTATAAGAGCCACAGCCTGGAACGGATTATAGTAAATCTAGTCACTGAGATGCTCTCAGCTATCGACGAGCAATTACACATTGTACACAAGTTCTGCTTCACTAAGCAACTTAACAATTTCGAAATCACGGATCAGATGAGACAAATTCCGTATGAGTTAAAAATTGTTTATGCGATATTTTGAGACAGATTTAATTGGAAATTGTCTGTGCCTGACACAGAAACAGCTTCAAGCAAAATTAGTTTCAAAATATTCAACAGTGTGCATGTATGCTTACCTTACAATCGAGGTGTGTGTGGGCAGTGTAGACAATTTGAACCAGAAGGCCGAAATACACAAATCATTTACAACTTAAGAAATATTTTGAAATTTGTGAAACTAATTTGACCTGGAGCTCCTGCCAAATTGATTTCAATATATTCCACATCTTACCTGTACCTTGAAATTGGGAATCTGGGAATTAAGGGTTCACAGTGTTAACGTATACAGAACGTAGTTCATTAGAAAATGACACACAATACGCGCTTATTCAGCGGTACAAAGACACACATAATGACAGGTCGGGTACGGTAACGTAATAGATAAGATAAAACGTTTCAAAACAAATAAAAGAAACATTTTATTTAGTACGAAATGTTCTGTTGAATTTTTTTTATCCTTATTGGGTTCTGCCTACGCAGCAATGTCTTCTAGTCCAATTTTGTTCAAAATATTCAACAGTACGACTACGTTTTATTTTCTTTTAGACACATTTTAAATTATTTCTACGTGTGCGGTACTGACAGCCTACCTTTGATATAAACATTAATATGTCTGGTTGCTCATACCTATCGGCATTTCCCATCACACGAACATGATATGTGGTACATTGTAAAAACATAATACACATATATACGTCCACAATATTATTCAAAATACAGGATTCCCCCAGTGATCTTTTGCGCTATTAAATTTACATTTCATGGAAATAGAAATTCAATGGTTTATGCCAATTTACAGGTGTCATAGGCGCAAACACTCATTTATTGGGAGCCGTTGACCCTCAGAAAAGTTCGCTGTGGTTAAGCATGTGTTTAACATCAAATTTTGACTGATTTACCTTGTTATAGATACGATAGATAAATCATAATAAAACTTTACCACACGAACGCACATATTTACCGTAAAACGCAGACGATACCATCTGAGAGGTTACAAACTACGCCACCACCACCCACCATCTCTGGGGGTACCACATGCGTTCCTAACTAAAAGGACGTGGGTTCCATTATTGCAGACTGAAACACATTCATTTAGTCCCCCATGACTGCGCCCTGGACATGCCTGGTACGTTTACCGTCATCACTACCCTGCCATTCGATACACAACATATATACATAGTAGCCTAAGGAAGATACTTGATAACGTCAAGTGCTTGATACATTTTACACCTTGGTCTAGAGTTCAACAGTTTAGCCCTACAGAAGCTTGAACGCTGTGAAAAATGCACCAACACTTGTACATCAAAAGAAATACAAACACAATAATCAATGGACTTTTCCAGTGTATCCATCAATCATATGATGCCATAATCAACTGCGTGACATGTAGGCTGACGTCATGATTAATGACGTCATGAATGGCATAGACAAATTCGTTACAAGTGCTTAATTGATGACGGACTAAGCATTGTTGCACGAATTGTATGTCTTTATTACCGTATTTAATAAAGATGCTGTTGAATATTTTGAAACAAATTTGACAGGGCGCTATTGCTGCAATTAAATTAGTTTCTAAATATTCAACAGCTTACCTGTATAGTTTTCTGGAAATTGATAGTCAGGCAGTTCAGGGATGGACAGATCGCAACACGGCAAAGTGTGGGTGGAGCTTAACTAAAGATGGGCGGGGTATAGCTAAATTGGAAGGATCCATTGAAAGAGCGCCTCGGGAAAGTTTATTCGACAATAAGTTTAAAAATTTTCAACTATGCTCATATGGGAAATGGTAAACGATATCTTCCAGAGAATCAACAATGATACAATGATGCCAGTATGGTGTTAGTACAAATTATAGACACACCTTTACGTATTGCAGTGGATTACCATCCGTACACCCAGAGCTCATGTTTCTTATTACTCTAAGTAACATACTCGGACAGTAGATTAACCCCTCTTATGCCAATAGCGCCTCAAAGCGCTTACATATTACTTGATATATCAATTAAACATTTTGATGGTCAATATTTTTCAAGATATTTTAATTTTAAGTAAATTTTTTGTACATTTACCACTGAAATATTTTTCGCCGGCTTTACTATTAAAGGAGTAATGGTAAAGAAAATTAAAGTTTTTACTTCGCCAGTGTCTATTTGCAGGCCGAGAGAAGAGTATTTTTTAATATTTACCACTAGAATGACTGGCATTCTAGTGGTAAATATTCAAAAATACTCTTCTCCAGGCCTTTCAAATAGCCATGTCTGAAGACTAGTGCACAGTTGTTTTTGGTCAGATTAACTTGATGTCATTATTCTTACATCTAACTTGAGAAAGATGGCATATGCAGCCATTCTTCATTCTGCCATTACAGCTCACCGCATGACAATGAAAAGCAACACTTAAAATCGATACTGCTCATCTAACGACTAGCATGATTGCTATTGCCGTCGTCGTTATCGCCGTCGTCGTTGTCGTCGTCGCACCGTCATCGTAGTCGCTTTCACAGCCGCTAGATATATCATTTGCTAGCGAAGCTGGATATAGCGTTCATACAAGGTTGTCTCCACATATAAAAGAACAAAATTGGATATTTGACTATAGGCGACTAGATGGCACGCATAATGGCGTCTTTTCTAATATACTGAGTAGATATAGAATGAGAAAACTGCCTTATATAAGATAAGCTGACGTAGCTGTACCAAATGTGAATGTAAAAATCCTATGTGATTGTGTGATTTGTGATCGTTTTCTGTGGGTGGGTGAAGCAGAAACCTCTTTCAGCGCCAACCACTTTTCTTCAAATCTCCCCACTGGTTCTTGTACTTCAATGTGCATCCTACGCCCCTTTAGGTTCATTTTCGTCTTAACCCTTTCAGCCATAAATCCCTATGTAAAAGTAAATTCTTGATGATATAAAATTCATTCTGTTGAATAGTTTGAAATTAATTTGACTGGAACACATTGCTGCCTAAGGCAATGGCTTCCGGTCAAATTAATTTCAAATTATTCAACAGTTTTCCTGTAAATGAGCTATGGGAAATTCATCGGGTGAAATGGTTAAATAGACGTCTATATTCGCTGGCATTCGAAAAACATGTCCAAGCAGTATTACTCTACCACCACGGCTAGTGGGGCGTTTTACATATTTTGTACAGTATAGCGGTTGGGATTTGCCTCGACTTCTCATCTTGACTGTCTACTGTGCCCTCTGTGGAGGTCAAGTTCAGAGACTTGCTACGGAGTTTCCGTGTCATGATCATTAGTCGCATTTGGTATGTGCGTACACGGTATTACATAATGAATCTTTCCAGGTTTTTTTTTATATCTATGAATCATATGTCGTTACAATCAACTACGTGACGTGTATGGTGACGTCATAATCAATTACGTCATGAATGACGTAGATAAGTTCGTCACAAGCGCTTAATTGATAACGGACTAAGCGTTGTTATACGAGGTGTATGTATTTAGGATTTAATAAACATGCAGTTGAATATTTTGGAACTAATTTGACTTGGCGCTGTTGATGCCATAGGCAGCAACAGCACAAACCCAAATTAGTTCCAACATATACAACAGCCTACCCGTATAGTTTTCTGCAAATAAATAGTCAGGGAGTTCAGGGATCGATCGATCTTAACACGTGCTAAGTGTGGGTGGAGCTTAGCTAGAGATGGGTGGGGCATAGCTAAAACTGGAATTCTCAGTTGCTTAATTAAGACGTATGGCTACCATGTTTTAACATAGTTTAGTCCTTGAACACAACATACAAATGGAGGGATCTGCTCAGTCACTCAAGTATATGACGTCATAATTAAATACGTTACTCGTTAGCTGACATCACAATAAAGAATTATAATTGTCCGTCACGAACTTGTTCTAAATGTATGCCTTTGATGAACACACAGTTTAATAAATATTCAATTGATTAGTGTGAAACTAATTTGACTGACAGATGTTGATGGCATGGGAAGTAACAGCCTCAGTCAAAGTAGTTTCAAAATCTTCAAAAGCTTATCTGTATGGTTACCTTGAAATCTGGGATTCTGACAACTCAGAGTACAAAGTGTTGAAATCGATTCAAATTCGGGCACAAAATGGGCGGAGCTTAGCTAGAAATGGGCGAGACGTAGATAGAAATGGATCGCTATATTCACTCGCAAACAATAATTGTTAGGTTGTACAATTTAAAATCCATGTACTGGCTTGCCTAAGATACCACAGATTTCCGATTAAATTACACTCAAAATATTCAGCAGCCTTCTAGTATGATGATGATGATGATGATGATGATGATGATGATGATGATGATGATGATGATGGTGATTGTTACAGAGTCCTCTTCTGCTTGTTAGGCTATGCAGCCTTTAGCAGGTATTCACTATCTTCACTGGCGGCCGGATCGTGCACCTGTTGAACTGGTATGTTGGTGCGGACGGGCACGATCCGGGAATCTATCGTGTATGTGGCCTCGCTGTAGTGTCTGTTTAACCTTGCCGTGAATGAGTTGATGGGCGAAGCCGTCACTACTGTCTCTGGTAGACTGTTCCAGTGACTGGTCGCTCTAATACTGAAAAAAAAAATGATTCCTGGTGTCTGTGTTGAAACGTTGTTTCTGCAGTTTGAAGCTGTGCCCTCTTGTCCTGTCGCCTTTGTCGAGTGGTAGAATGGCTTCATGGTCTATGTTGTACACAGCATGTAGATATTTGTACATTTCTATTAGGTCACCCAGCAAACGTCTGTACACTAGGCTTGACAGTTTGAGCGATTTGAGGCGCTCTTGGTATGGCATTTGCTTGAATCCTGGAGCAGATTTCGTGGCTCGACGTTGAACATTTTCCAGTAGTTGGATGTCTTTCTTGTAGAAGGGGAACCAGACGACATTGCCATATTCTAAGTGTGATCGGACTAGGCTCTTTTACATCAGGACAAAGTGCCAGTATCTATGTAGTCGAATAATCGTCTGATCATGCCAACTAATCTGTTGCCCTTATGGGCCGCCTTTTCTGCATGCTGGTTGAACTTTAGAGAAGTGTCTACGTACACTCCTATGTCCGTCTCACACACGGTCTCCTCTAGTACAACTGGCTGGTCACTTTCCTGCATGCTGTATTTGAATTTATCGTTAGATCTGCCTAGGTGCATAACTTTGCATTTGGTGCATTAAAACGGAGCTGCCATGTATCTGACCAGTCTTTTATGCTATTCAAGTCTTTTTGGAGTGCATCATGGTCAGTTCTGGAGTTAACTCGCGTGTACAGCTTTGTGTCATCTGCAAAGAGCTTGATCATGCTTTCTACTACTCCTGGCATGTCATTAATGAAGCAGATGAAAAGTACTGGTCCAAGCGCACTCACCTGCGGAATGCCTCTTAACACTAGAGTCCAATTGGAGCAAGATCCACTGATGGATACTCGCTGCTTTCTGTTTCTGTTCTGTTGTGATCGGGAAATCGGAAGGACTAGCCAACCCTGAACCGGTAATCCGCACTCCATAGCGCGTTTGGACGTTCTGAGGACGCCTGTACCTAAATCATGCGCGATGGTGAAAATGACACGTTTTACTCTATCTGCGCATGCACCGGGCCACTGAGAGTTCCACCGTAATAGACAAAAATTTCTCTCTGGTAGGATTTATGTCTGAGTGGACACTTTTAGCTTGTATATACGATCTTTGCACGACTTCTTCCTCGCGTAATGTCCAAGATCACAAAAGTTTCCGAGAATGTTTGATACCTTTGGAAAGCTTACGATTTCCGCTTCCTCATCATGATAATGACAGTGTGCCTCAGGAATATAACTACCAAGGCTGGTTAAAAGCCAACAACGCCCACAATAGCAACACTTAGACCCCACGTTCAACGGGACAGTGGACAGTGATTATTGGACTTTCTACCTTGCTTAAAAGTGGACTGAATCATGCATGTTATCTCTATATATTAAATGTGCACACTAATCTAATTTGCTTTGTCTTTACAGAAGTTATATTTCCGCTTTAAGCACTTTTTTATTTTTTTTCCTCCGTTGTTAAACGGCAGTTCCCTCTTCTTCGCTTTTCGACCAGGAACATTTTGAAAAAGTGACCGTTAGTCTTAGCGGTTCTCTGTGGACTGCGCTCCCACACTCCTTTTGGTGTGAAGTTCATGGCGCCATAACAGTGTTGGTCCTTTCGCTGAAAGTAAAAGCGACCTAGTGAAACAGGGTGCTCGCCCCTTTCGCCGCTTCTTGCGAAGAAGGTATCGTCCTCCCGTGCTTCAAGATCAGGCTCCCTGCCAAAAAGGCAGCTTCTCTTCATTACTCATTAGGTACCTCGGATTTCACTTGGACTGCCCCTTAACTAAGTTATTGTCACTAGCGGAATCATACCACCTTTCCATGGAAGCGTGCCTCTTTCGAAGTTGCCATACTCTGTGTGAGCGTAGGAACTCCCCGATCTATGCTGCTTCGAACAATGCTCCGTGTAGGAAAATTATAGGTTAGGACTAGGAAAGCTGAGACCTCAGTTCGTCGCGCCTCTCAGCTTACCTTCCCTCACCTAAAAAAGGGCTCGTAGCCACTTTTGCTACCACCCGCTGTGAACAACTTCGACATTGTAATACTGGTTTGTGCTACGTATGGCCGTTCCCCACAGACGCTTCCCACTCTGGAAGCTACGACTAGCCTCCGCCATACTTTCGGCCGGCCAACAGGTCTCGCAACCCTTTTTCTAAAGGTATATTTTTCGAGGCAGCTCCGCTCCTTTCGCACAACCACACTAAGACACTTCAAACGTTTTTAGACCATTTGGCCGGCAGGCAGGATAAACTTTTCAGATAGGCACTCGGTCTAGCGGTTAACACCGGTTCTGAGCAACCGAACCAGATAACCGCTGCATTGTCAGAATCTTGTCCAAGCCTGAAGCGTATCCTTAGCACGCAGACTCAGCGAAGGTTCCACTAATCTCTTTCCTCAGTTAGTTATCCAGGTCTGTTCGTGAATCTGAAACTGAGAATGGTCGCTTATTGTACTGCATCAAGTGCTTTTTGAGGTCGTGCATAGTGATCCTGACTCTGAGTGGAACGCTCGCCTTACCCTGCGAGGGAAGAGGGTCTCGCATAACCTAATCGATCACGTCCATTTGCGGCTGACTGAGGCCTTAACCCGCACACATCTAATAGCTAACTAAAACACCGCCTTGCACGTGATCCCCACTTAAAGTAAGCTCAGAGTTAGGTACACAGAAGGACTGCCTTGGAACGCCCATGTCGAACATCGGATCAACTAGACGTGGACTACTAATTTTCCCTCCTTCTCCTTCACGTACACTAAAGTAGGAGCCGCGTTAAGAGGATTGCTATGAAACAAATTAATGTATCGCCAATCACCTGGCATGACTACCTAACCGTAGGCCCGTATTATAAGTCTAACTTTCTGTCGCGCCGCGCTAATGACGACTCGTCGATTTATATAGTGGACTCTGTCATTTTC
Organism: Chaetoderma sp. LZ-2023a; assembly: GCA_034401795.1. Taxonomy (NCBI): domain Eukaryota; kingdom Metazoa; phylum Mollusca; class Caudofoveata; order Chaetodermatida; family Chaetodermatidae; genus Chaetoderma; species Chaetoderma sp. LZ-2023a. The sequence goes on from CM067372.1 coordinate 82,771,170, forward strand.
AGGCAGATTTAGCCGGCAGGCACAAGAGAAGTTCGACTTATAAATCGGGCCTTAGTTGTACCGACTGACGAGAACGATTAGTGACCGCTAGTGACTTACCGACCGCTCGGGATAAGTTAGGAAAAAGCCTGCCGTCTGTCCCGAACGTTTAGCACCCTCTTGTCCCTGACACGGCTTCTAACCATTCTGCTGATGATGATGATGACGAGGATGGCAGACGATTATTCTTCTGATGCTGCTGCTGCCGCTGCCAACGACGACGACGACGACGACCACGACCACGACCACGACCATGATGACGACGACGATCACGACAACGACGATGATGATGATGATGATGATGACGATGATGATGATAATAATGATGTATCGTCGATGAGTACTGGCCTATTAGTTGTCAGATTTAACCGACAGTTGACATTTCACAACAAAACATGCATAATAAAAGTTATATTGAGCACTGTTTATTATATATTCAAACAATTCTTAAGTTAAGTGCCCATGGTGTGAGCACTAAAACATTCTGTCTCTTGAAGGATCCGATCTGTCACCGACGTATATGACGTCATAATCAAATACGTCACATATTGACTGGCATCACAATCATAATGACGTATTATAATTCTGTCATGAAGCTGGAATAGTCCGTCAAGTTTACGAAGTGTATATCTTTGATGAATTTACAATGCATGAAATATAGTGTTGAATATTTTGAAACTAATTTGACCGGGAGCTGCCGCCATAGGCAACAACAGCCACCTGTCAAATTAGTTTCAAGATACTTAACAGTTTTCCTGTAAAATTTACTTGAAATTGGGATTCAGTCAATTCAGTGTTCAAAGTATATAAATAGATCCAAACACGCGCAAAATGTGGGCGGAGCTTAGCGAGAAATCAGCGAGGCATAGCTAAAAGTGGATCCCTGTACGAAGTCACATGCCATATGGAAAGCGTCGAGTGGTGCACTGAATAGTGGTTTTTTAAAGTCAAGTGACATTTCAACCCCCGGTCTTAATGAACCACTACCTCGTGGTGTTATAAGTAGGCTTGACTGGTACTACAGACAATGGTAGTTATTTATTATTACCAATTTATATAATATAATAATATGTACAAAATATAAATAACTATATGTTTGATATGATACAAGTATTAACATAGAACTATTTAAACAATTTCAGAACAACAATCGCCTAAAAACCGCCTAAAATACACATTTGTAAATAGCCAACTAATAATAAATGAGACAGAGATTGTACACCTATGTCCTCATCTATTGTCGCGTTGTAAATCTTTTCAGATTTTCCGGATCTCCCGGATCATGAGCAAGGTTGTGCAATCATTGTATCTTGTGTTAAAATTTGAGCTAAATCGGACCAATAGTTTCCGAGATATCCATAGATCCAGAAGTTGATTTAGATCCGGATCCGTTTTTTTATCCGGATCACGCCCAATGTCTGGAAATCCACGTTCATTGTAAGATCCTTTGTTGTGCTAAAGCGTGAGCCAAATCTGAACACATAGGCAGACAGACAGACAGACAGACAGACAGACAGGCCCGAATGCAATAACCGCTTCTACACCGTCATTTAATTATTACAATGGGACCTATTCCAACCTGGTTTCGATAAATGAGAGAATTCGATTCAGAATCGGGATGTAGCACGAATTTAGTGTCATGCTCTTCTTCTGAATGGCACAACAAGAACACCATAAGAACGCACCACGAGACACACCCTATTTGTCAAGAACATGAAGTAATCCCATTGTTTTTAAGCGAAAAAATGGCTACACTAGAACATTTGGAAGTGCGCTTTCAAGATAAATAATAAAATGTAAAGTGTGTAAAGGATAGATGGTGTTCCTGAGCACATTATTTTTCTGACTGCAATCCTATTAACTCTTTAACCCTCGAACTTGTTCAAGAAAATTTCAATTTTCTCAAAGAAAATGACCATTTGCAGACCAAGAAAAGGCTTTTTTGAAAATTTACCACTGGAATGACTGGTTCGGTTATCGAGCCAATCATTTCAGTGGTAAATTTAGAAAAATAGTTTTCTCTTGGTCTGCAAACGGTCATTTTCTTTGAGAAAATTGAAATTTTCTTTAACAAGTTTCTCAAGACAACTACAGAAGCCGTTTTGGGCTGGTATTAGGGTTAAAGGATTAACACCGCACAGAAAAGATATGAGGTTCCGTGAATTGAATTTCCGACTGAAAAACTGGCTGTGCTGTTTGACTTGCATTTCTCACATGTTTCTAACATGATACTAGAGTTTTGAGACGAAACGTAATCTAATAGGCCAAAAATTAGTTATGTGTGTTAGATTACAAGTAATTGTTGTCATATTGTCAACATGTACCACACGTTCCTAAATAATAATCATTTTGAATTTCAAGGAAACGTGATGCAGGATGAGGTGAATACGACACATGTAGAATATCTTGAGAACTGCTTCATTGGCATTTTGTGTTGCCATTTAGTTAAATTGTCTTTTAAGCATCGGTACAAAAAGACAAACTAACAAATAGTAAAGAAACCTTCACAGAAATGTAAAGCTAAGATGTTACAATAAATGTTCATTTCAAATATTAAGAAAAGATGACAACAACATTGATTTACATCAACTCTTCTTTCAATCAGAACATGAATCCCAGGTCACGGGTCGAGCTTAGGTCCTCAGAAGCTGACTTGTCAAATTTCGTTTCCGCCTAACCTTGAGAAATGTTCAGCAGTAATTTGATTGTAATGCCTAAGCACACTATATAGTGACTCACTTCACAGAGCGAGTCATGGCTCAAATACGTCTAGGTGTAAGCGGCCAGTAAATCAACTGCACGAAAAATTGAACGAACAACTAAAAGAACAACTGCACGAACGAATTGGCTATTCCTTAAGACAGGGTTTCTATAGCCATATGCCGAACGTACCAATCAGGGATTTACCCTACTGCCAGAAAAAATAGAGGTCTATTTTAGCTATTTCTAGCTAAGCTCCGCACACGTTCTGCGCGTGTTGGGGTCGATTTGCCTAAGTTAACTTGGGGATGTTAGTGCCTATTTTCAAAAGAATCACTAGCTTACCTGTATCGCAACTTTAAAATTGTTGTTCTGGGCATTCAGGATTCGAAGTATATAAATTGATTCCAACACGCGGAGAAAATGGGAGGAGCTTAGCTGAAAATGGGTAGGGTATAGCTAGAAAGGGATTCCATTTTAGGCAGTTCTCTTGAGAAGTCTGATTGCATATTAAATTGTTATAATTGCTTACAGATATCGAAGCTAGACTATAGGCTATAAGTAACTAAATTGCTTTGGTTGATGTGGTTCAATATGGTTTATATACAAAATCGTTGTCATTAAGTACATTCAAGCTACACATGCATTAGTGATGGGAGATAACACGTATATATGCATATATCTCATGATTCATTGGGCCAGTATCAAGTGCGTGATACAGGGGGAGGGTGATACCAACACCAACAGACACGGATTAACACTATTTGGGGCCCAGGGCTAACAGTTGTGTTGCCGCTTATCATGTGCGTCAAGGTGGGAATGGCTACTACTACTGCTGCTGCTGCTGCTGCTGCTGCTGCTGCTGCTGCTGCTACTACTACTACTACTACTACTACGGCCTCCAAATATAATAAATTTGCTACGTATGTGTCAAAATACTGTTGAAAATTTTGAAATTAATTTTACTGAAAGCCGGAGCTGCCCAAGGTAGCAGCGGCTTCCAGTCAAATTGGTTTCAAGACATGCAACAGCTTACGTATATCATGACCGTAAAGTGAGATACTAAGATTTAAAATATTAAATTGGCTAAATTACGATACTTGTTTTTTGGGGTTTTTTTGGTTCGGGGGGGGGGGGGGGGGGGGTGGGGGTGTGTTGGGGGTGGGGGCTTATATTTTTCACAGCCCTGGGGCTATAGCCCCGTTATCCCTTGCTCTGAATACCAACACGATTCACTCAGTGGTTCCCGAGATACAATCACTTGTGTTCGCATTTCAGAACCTTCCGAAAATGTAGTTCCGTCGCTTTGCTGAAGTAGCAAGATGGACAGTCCCTATGTTAGAGGTGTCTGCGCTATATGGAACCACGCGCGCCTCTATGCTTAGACCGTAAAAGAATCGAGTCCCGTGAACGAGTCCAAGAACAGGGTTCAAGAAGCGAATGCATTATCCACCGAGATGAGCAACACGGTTGACTATTTGTAGCAAGTTATCAATTCAATAATCCAATAATTAAGTGAAACACCAGAGCAGAATCGATAATTCCAATTTGACAAGCTAAGAGATTGGACACCCTCTCGTCACATTTACCCCTCCTTGTGTCAACTTAATTCTTCTAATTCAAACCTTCTCGTTCAAACCAATCAAAACCAGCTATGTAGTGGCCATGAGGCATGTCAATTTATAGGCCAAGAGAAGAGTTTTTTGAAATATTTACCACTGGAATGACTGGCTCGCTAACCGAGCCAGTCATTCCAGTGGTAAACTTTAAAAAATACCCTTCTCTTGGCCTTCAAATGGACACTGGCTAAGCAAAAACTTAAATTTTCTTTAACGTTACTCTTTTGATGGTCAAGCCGGCCAAGATTCCAGTGGTAAATTTATAAAAATAGTCTTCTAAAATTTAAATTACTTGAAAAATGTTGACCGTTAAAACGATTAATTGATACAAGTAGTATTTTGAGCGCTTTGAGGCGCTGTCGACACAAGTGGGGTTAAAGGCCAATGTGGAGGAAAACACACTCCGAAATGGCCGGCAAGATGAGGTACAGTCCATCAACACGAGTGGTCATACACAGCCCGATAATGTAGCCCTATTCTCGCCGTGTAACTATCACGCAGTACTTCCCTTGTACTATCCATTGATATTAGTCCGTTTCGTCAACTTGAACCTGCTAGAACCAGTACTGGCATTATTAGAGTGGCCAATCCCACGTGGGCAATACAAAATCCACTGTTTGGGCCCTGAAATGAAGAAAACAATACTTTGTTGATGAAAAATAACTAAGGTAAGATAAAAGTCAAATTTTCCTTAGAATTTCGTAAAGCGAGTTAAGAGTGGTGCTACGTTATGAAAACAGTGTTGATATAATGTGGATATTCACACCAAAAGGTTTGAAGATAAAGTGTTTTAAATTGTATACTTTTAAATGCTTAAATTGTGTACCTCAATGTATTGAAACGAAATAAAACTTAGCATATGATAATTACATTGCGTATAATTTAATAGAATTTATTTAGTTGTGAATTTGAAAAAGGTACTCGTTCGTATCTCTAATTCAATTTCACATTAAAATTTTTGAATTAATTTATACGTAATGAAATTCCCATATGTTAAGATCTATTTCGTTTCATTACATTGAGATACACAAATTAAACATCCAAAAGTATACAATTTTAACAATATTATTTTCAAGCATTTTGGTGTGAATATGCACCTTTAAGGCGTTTCTTTCGTCGTAGAGAGCAACACCTTACACCGACGCTACTCTCATCCTTGCTTACTGCTATCACTATCAGAACAGGTGAGGTAAAAACGTGATACCTCGAATATCTGACACAATGGACCTTTCCACTGTACCCATGCATCATATTACGTCATAATTAACTACATGACGTATAGAATGACATCACAATCAATGACGTCATTATGACATCATGAATGACGTAGATAAGTACGCCACGAACGCATAATTGAAGACGGACTATGCGTTGTTGTACGAATTGTATGTCTTTACTATTTAATAAATATCATGTAGAATACTTTGAAACTAATTTGACTGTGCGCTGTTGCTGCCATAGGCAGCAACAGCACCCAGTCAAATTAGTTACAAAATAGCCAACAAATAATTGTATAGTTTTCAGGGCATTCGGGCTTCGATCACTCCCAACACGGCGAAGTGTGGGTGGAGCTTAGCTAGTGATGGGCGGGGCATGGCTAAAATTGGAAAGGTCCATGACACTATGAGAAAAAAATTAATAAAATTAAGGTCCATTACTGATTAGATGGAATGGATGCTGGAATGATCCACAACAGGTTTGCTTCGTGACAAGGGATGCCCCACGCTTTATCATCCCGTCTACTGAATTTGATAAAAGTATTGATTAAGAAATTCTAGAATGATAGATTTGTGAATGATATTTCATGGAAGCTCGTTGCAGAATTGCTATGGATGGATTTTATTTATTTAACCCTTTAGCACTCATATTAGCCAAAAATGGCTTCTGCTGTGGTCTTGATAAACGTCTATGTGCAGACCAAGAGAAGACTATTTTGACAATTTACCACTGGAATGACTGGCTCGATAACCGAGCCAGTCATTCCAGTGGTAAATTTACAAAAATAGTCTTCTCTCGGTCTGCAAATGGACATTTTTGAAATTTTCTTCAACAAATTCTAGAGTTAATGGATGCTTGGTACGGTAGGTTGCCTAATGAGGTCTAGTAAGCACCTATAGTTCAATTAACACAAAAACTTTAAATGTTTCCACAGCAAAATAAAACGTAGCAGCGAATATTTTGAACATTATTGGAATGGAAGACATTTCTGCCTAATGCAGCAACGTCGTCCAATCAAATTATGTTCAAAATATTCAACAGAAAATTTCTTACAATGTACTAACTAACTTATTTCTGTTGTTATTTTGGAAACATGTTGACGTATGCTTTAGCTGTACTGTAGATCTACAATGGTAATTTTAATAGGTTGCGAAAATAGACAATACAGCTAATATTATGGATATTGAGAAATCCTAGCAGTTGATTAATATGACGCATTAAAAATGCAAAATATGAAATCAAATTAGTCATGCATGATATTTTCCTTGATAAAATGCAAAAATTCTAAAGAGAAAAAGGTGAGAATGTTTGAATTTGAATTGTAAATGGCGGTGTTGTTTGACACATTCTAGACATGTATTATCTATTGACCTATAATATGGACATAAATAACTGAAAATCCAAGAAAGAGACATATATGACTGCCCAATCAAATTGATTCACAGTTTTAACATAGGACGTATTGGTATGACGCTTCCTAGACATTCGTCAAGCAATGGACCTTTCCGGGTTTAGCTATGCCCCGCCCATCTCTAGCTAAGCTCCACTCACACCTCGCTCGTATTGGGATCGATCGATCCTTGAACATAGGACTATCAATTTCGAGAAAATTATACAGATACACTGTTGAATATTTTGAAACTAATTTGACTGGGCGCTGTCGCTGCCTATGGTAGTAGTAGTAGTAGTAGTAGTAGTAGTAGTAGTAGTAGTAGTAGTAGAGGTAGTAGTAGTAGTAGTAGTAGTAGTAGTAGTAGTAGTAGTAGTAGTGGTAGTGGTAGTCGTAGTAGTAGTAGTAGTAGTAGTAGTAGTAGTAGTAGTAGTAGTAGCAGCAGCAGCAGCAGCAGCAGCAGCAGCAGCAGCAGCAGCAGCAGCAGCAGCAGCAGTAGTAGTAGTAGTAGTAGTAGTAGTAGCAGCAGCAGCAGTAGCAGCAGTAGTAGTAGTAGTAGTAGTAGTAGTAGTAGTAGTAGTAGTAGTTTAGTCAGCGTTGAAAATGATTTGTAAACTCCGTAATTAAGTGACAAATCTTTGCTAGAAGTTTCTTGTTATGTGTGATAAGTGTTGGAGAAATTTGAAGAAATTTGGTCTTTTGCGATACTATTTTGGCAAAATGTTTACTCGCTTATTTTGAAAGAAGTCGCAAATGAATAAGTAATGAAACTCGTCTCCGATTTCATTCTTATTACAGAGGTTGCAAACGCGTTCTGCTCTGTTAGTTCCATCCCACCGTACCTTTTGTATTGGTAGGCAATGGTTGCTTGTTCTAAATCTTGTAAACAGTATTTTGTTTCTATCGCCAAGTTTTAAGAGATACCCTTCCCTTCCCCAATTTATTTTTAAACTGTTATATATTTTCCCTTTCCATGATTCATTCATGTGTGCGTGCCATGACTGTATTAATTGATCCTGACGGTTTTTGGTTATTGTTGTTTGTGTTTGATTAAGGTTATGGATTATTTGCTTTCTCTAGAGGTGGCTGTGTCCTGTGTTATCTAGTATCGTTTTGATAGTGAGAAATGCAAACAATGGCTCTCAATCAAATTATGTGGAAAATATTCAACAGTACGTTTGTTTTGTAAAACTACTCAGTACTCCCGAGTTGTACTGTAGTTCATGTGCCACGTGTCACCGTATCTACCAAGTTTCATTCAAAATCGTTCCAAATTTACAGACAATAACTCCAAGAACGTATTTTCAAACAATCAGTTTTTTTCGACAGAAATTGAGTTATCTTACCGTGGTTTGTGACGGGTCTGATCCAATTGGAAACGACTCTGAGAACTGAAATAATAATTAAGTGACTAAATAAATAAGACGTCTGTCATCACTATAAAGCATACCAGCGTTATATACACAGGTCATAGCATTAACCATAAGCAGACTGATGTCAAAATCGTCATTATTATGCAGTCAGGGGAAAGACTGGTGAACTTTCTGGTAAATTTGCTGGTGGAAAAGTGTTGCTGGCGTAGACAGCAACAGTCTATAGCAACATTGTTTCCAGAATGATCACTAGTTTTCATACAAATGGAAATTACTTGTCAGAACCTATAGTTATAGTTATTTACTGGCTAACAGTTAATACCCACTGTAATACCGACTTTTGAACACATGAACATTGCCTTCAACACAGTCAATCATGAGATCTTGTTTAGGAAGCTCTTCCTCATGGGGATGGGCACTTCTACATGTCTTCTCGTCTCAGATATTCAGCGCGGAGCCCATACCAAGTTAAATGGAAGAATCAGCTATCAGAACCCATTCTGTTGCAACAAGGTGTACGCCAAGGCGGTGTGCTGTCAGCAGATCTATATAAGGTATTCATCAACAACCTACTGGGATTATGTACAAACTCAGGACTTGGTGCTACAATTGGAAATGAACCATGCGCCTCACCGGCATGTGCAGATGACGTCGTCATGATAGCCACCAGTGAAGAAAATCTTCAGGGACTGCTGGATATTGCGGCTGATTATAGTACTACACATTGTTATCTCTTACAATCTACAAAGAGCGTGATAGTATCCAATGACAAAAACACATCCCAAGAATTCTTGATAAACGACTCCATTATTCCAATCAGCACCCCAGTAGTTCACCTTGGCATACATAGAGACAGCACACTCACAAACGCTACTCCGACAGTAGTAGAGACCATAAAGAAAGCTAGAAGGGCGACATATTCCCTTTTCGGAGCCGGTCTTCATGGCATCAATGGCTTCAATCCCACAGCTTCTTTACATCTGAAACATACATCGTCCCTGTACTGATATATGGGACATGAGACACTCATGTTAACGCAAGGTGATACAGACCAGATGTAGGTATTTTATAGAAATATCCTTAAGCAAATTCTATCATTTCCAAACAGAGTCGTACAGCCAGCACATTACGTTCTTTTGGGTGTTATGCCAATTGAAGCACGTATCCACGTCCAAATACTGACCCTGCTAAAGAACATCTGCTCAAATGAACACAGTATTCTTCACGATCTTTGTGTTCGGCAAATGTTCATGAAAGGACTTCAAGGCAAGGGTTGGTTCAGTGAAGCAAGAAAAGTGCTTGCACAGTATAAATTACCTTCGCTTCACGCTTTGTTGAACAAACCACCCAGCAAATATTTCTGGAAGAAACCAATAAAACGTGCTGTAACTCTCTATTGGAATGCCAGACTTCTAACTAGAGCAACGCTGTATCCTTATCTGCGATATCTAATCAACACCAATACCAGCATAGCATCCACTCATCCTGCAGTGTCATCAGTTTCCGCCTCACACGCCGATATACGTGCAGTACCTGTGCAGCTTCGTCTCCTTACTAAAACATACATACTCCAGTCAAACCGAGCAGCATTCAACCAGTGTCAAATCAATCCGAATTGTATCATCACAATATGGCGGCTCCTTAAGACAGATTGTTGACAATCCACCTTTAACCCCTCTTGTGTCCACCGCGCCTCAAAGGGCTCAAAACGTTACCCATATTAATTAACCGTTTAATGCTCAAGATCATTTCGAAGAAAATTCTAATTTTCGCACTTAAATATCCTACAAACGGACATTCCTCATGGCCACTACAGGTGCCATTTTGGCTGGCCAGACGATTCGTGGATTAATAGTCAAGAACATCGAAAATTCGACCTAGCCAGTGTCCATATGTAGGCCAAAAGTGTCCATCTTTTTTTTTTAAATTTACCACTGGAATGACTAGTGGTAAATTAAAAAAAAAGTAGGACACTTTTGGCCTACAGATGGACGTTTCTCAACACACATCATAGGCCTTTTGGACAGCGTGACAATTAAAAGGTTAACTTGACACAAGATGGGTTATGGGACCATCGCCTTGTTGCCTCAGATATCAATTACTATGGCGACTAAGGCCAGTTTTATAAGTCAACTTTCTGTCGCGCCGCGCTAATGACGACTGGTTGATTTATATAATGCACTCTGCCATTTTCAGGAAGATTTAGCTGGCACGGCACAAGAGAAGTTCGACTTATAAATCGGGCCTTAAACTTCTTCATAAATTTGATTGTAAACCCCTATGCGAAACAAAAGCAATTCTAGATCTCGAATACTTACTGAATTAACAGGTCTCGTGGATTCAGCTTGCTGGTCTGGCTGCCCTGTTCCAAAACCAGGTTGTTGTATTGTTTGTTCAGTGCCAGGGTAGCTGACTCCAGACTGGCTCCCTGCCCAGATGCCTGTACCTGACTGGGTGCCTATACCTGACTGGGTGCCTGTACTAGACAGGGTACCCGTACTTGTCTGGGTACCAGGTTGAAATTCCGTCTGACTTCCTGGCTGGCTTCCCGGAAACGTTCCTAACTGCGTCGGTGATTGGCTCGGTTGTATCCATGTTGTCCACTGGGTCGGCCCTGTGACTATGGGCGTATTCGGTCCTCCATGTCCAAATTGCCCATTCAACTCGCCATCCGTCGTACGCACCACAAAGCGCAGGCCCAGTGGTGGCGTGTTGACAGCTTGTCGTATCTGATCATTCACGTTCATGTTAGCCTAGAAAATTTATAAAAGGATTTCGTATAAATGCTATTGAAGCTAGAAAGAACTCGCCAAGATTTATATTTGTTTCGTGAATATCAAATCCGATTTACAGACTCTACTAAATAAAATTATATGTAGGCCCCTATGTCGCCTGCCGTTAATTAAATAACCTCAGAAATATTAATATTTCAAAGCATAATGGAAGAATACAGTTTATCGATCAATCATATGAAGTCATAATCAGCTAAGTGGCGTGTAGGATGACGTCATAATCAATACGTCATGAATGACGAGATTTAGTCCGTAATAAACGCTTAATAGTCCTTCAAGTTGTACGAATTGCATGTCTTTACTATTTAATAAACATGCTGTTGAATATTTTAAAACTAATTTGACTGGGAGCTGTTGCAGCAACAGTGGTCAGTTAAATTAGTTTCAACATATGCAGTATCTTACCTGTAGGCCTATATTTGTCTGGAAATTGAGATTCATGGAATACAGAGATCGCTTGATCCCAACACGGGGAAAGCGTGGGTGGAGCCTAGGTTAGCTAGAGCTGGGCGGGGCATAGTTAAAACTGAATTCCTCTATTGTATTTAGAAGTGATTGGTTTTGGTTGGCGTCTATCGAGTCCCTGATTCCAGGTCCAATTCACACCATTCTGGGCTGGTTTTATTTCAGTCTATTATTGGTAACTTCCCCGGTTTTTACACCAATACCGTACCCATTTATACCACTGGGTGGAGAGAGGCGACGAGGAGTGAAGGAGATTGCTTATGTTTCCGGCGATCGTCAGTTGGCCGAACGGAGACGCAATCCCGGGGTCGCCGTTTTCACAGCTCTGCTCGTTACCTCTTGAGCTACCGCCTCCTGTGTACAGCGATCGCTTGATCCCAAAATGGGGAAAGCGTGGGTGGAACTGAGGTTAGTTAGAGATGGGCGGGGCATAGTTAAAACTAAATTCCTCTCTTGTATTTACTCACCGTTGCAACATAAAGTTTATCGGCTATTGCAGCTTGTTGAAAGTCAGTGTCCCTGAACTGTCCCAATAATGTCGGACCGTAGAACACAGAGGCGTCCGTTATCATTTTTCCGAATCTCACCTCCCGGATCGCAATACTGTAACATGATAGAATGCAAAACACCATCGTCGTCATCATTTTCTCCATTGATTCATTCTTACCACCACATTTAGTGTACACACAAAGGGAGTTAACTCATATTGATTCAGTTGTGGTAAGTGTAATTGGATAATGATTATCTCCCGCAGAACTGTCCCTTGAAACTTATTACGCACACGGGCGGGATGAAGAAAACTAAATATATCAAACAAACGCCTGCTTTATGAAAGAAAACTATGGTGGTATACTTCAGCAACCAGTTACCGATTTATTGACGTCGTCAATATTAGCCTAAATGCTTAGGCCACTCGGTTGGTTTGTCTGTCGGTTGGTCCCCCTATCGCTCTGTTGGTCAGTCAGTTAGTTAATATTTTGACATATTTCGCAAAGCCGCAGATGCCGCTACTATAGCGAGCTCTCGGTTGTTTTAAAATATAATCAGAATTGTTGACTAGGACTAGGCCCACTATTACCTGACGCTGAATATTGTATCATTAATGAAGAACGAGGCTACACCCCTCAGAGGGCTGAATGTCTGGCTTCCAGGCGCCCCATTGTTCTGTCCAAGACTTAACCTGGCAACGCGACCTGTAACGAGTATATGTATTATCTCAACATCTTCATTATATTTAGGCTCATTACCATCATCATCATCATCATAATCATCGCCATCATCATCATCATCATCATCATCATCATCATCATCTTTACGACCACTACTATCATCACTATCTATTTCTATAAGTGTTATGTCTCTGAAAAACTTACAAGATTTAATTATTTATTATCATATGTAACCGCCATTGTATGTATGTTTCGTGTGTCGTTCCCAAATAAACTTGAAATTGAAAATTGGAAATAGTGCGTGCGTGCGTGCGTGCGTGCGTGCGTGCGTGCGTGCGTGCGTGCGTACGTGCGTGTGTGGGGGTGGGGGTGGGGGTGGTTGGGGCGTGGGCGGGGTCGAATGGGGTGCGCTGGGTTGGGGTGGCACGGTATTGTATTTGTGTATGTTCGTCGGTATTTCGTTCGTCTGTATGTCTGTTGTCCACCAGTAAATAATCCAGATTAATCTGATCTGTCGGTCCAGTATATGACGTCACAATCAATTACGTCACGGGTAGGCTAACCTCACAATCATAATTGACAGAAATACTTCGTCATGTAGCTGGAATAATACGTCAAGTGTACGAATTGCATGGATTTACTATTTACTATTATGTTGGCAATTTTGAAACTAATTTGACTGGCCGATGCAAGTCAAATTAGTTTCAAAATATTCAGCAGCTTACTTGCATGCACCTAAATTGATATTGGGTTTCTGGGAAGTAAGTGTTCGATCAATTCCAAAACGGACAAAGCGTGGCTAGAAATGGGCTGGGCATAGCTAGAAGTTTAATCAATTCACCTTTCCAGTTTATACATAGATCATTTGACTGACGTCATATGACGTCATAATTAACTAAGTGACGTGTATGATGACGTCATAATCATTACGCCATGACTGATTCTATATAGTCCGTCTTTAACGCTTAATAGTTCCACACATTGCACGAATTGTTTGTCTTTACTATTTAATAAACATTCTGTTGAATATTTTGAAACTAATTTGACTGGACGCTGTTGCTGACATAGGCAATTTAATGAACAGCTAGGCTGTATAGTTTTCTGGAAATTAATAAGCCGGAGATTTCAGGGATCGATCGATCCCAACACGGGCGAAGTGGGGGTGGAGCTTAGCTAACGATGGGCGGGGCATGGCTAAAACTGGATTATTCCATACCCTCTTCCCCGACGGGACGAGGGGTAAAATGCAATGTATTGACACCACAACAACAAAACATGGTCAGCATTGAATGTGTTATGATGCGGGACATCAAAGTATGAACAGTAAGTATTCCAGATGTAACTTACATGCGGGTGACGTGTTGTAATTGGCACATATCCACATATCCTTTTCCTTAAACTGTGAATATACAATAATAATAATAATAATAATAATAATAATAATAATAATAATAATAAAAATAATAATAATGTGTAAAACCTTCATGATAGAAGATCCAACTTGTATGATTATAAGTCGTATCATACATCGTGATCATTGATCATTGATCGTGTATCATACATTTCGAAAAGTCAAATCATACGCGCAAAAAGTCTGACAGTGCTCAACCTTCATTCGACACCGTAGAATCTGTTTGATAAAATAGCCAATCATAAATCTGAATTTGTTTCATGTGATTTTGTTGGTATCACTGGTTGATAAAAGGTTCCTGTTAGTTTACACAATAGTGACAGCCAATTTAGTCCTAAATTGCCTGATTGACTCAGACATTGACCTTTTATCTGGGAGATAATTCCTGGCCGCCACTGCCATGGGAATGAAACTGTGTTTATATGCATAGAACCGGGGTTGAGAAATGGTGAATGGTATGCTGTTTTGCCTGCTACTTGTTCCGTACTTGCAGGCATCTATCGGTGGATGGTACTCCATTGGCACTGGCACAATATTGTTCACAAACGTTTAGAGTATGGTCAGACTTGCCTTCTTACGACGGTCCTACATTGATCTCACTTCAGATCTTTGATAATAGAAATCAGTGAATCATGCTGGTCATAAAGGTATGGTGTATTTGAGACAAAGTGTGCTGCCCTCTGCTGTACTGCTTTTATCTTCTGCTTGAGGTACTTCTGATGTAGGTTCCAGATGCAGCCAGCATACTCAGCTCCCGGCCTAACTATGGTCGTATACGCCGTCTCCTTCAGCGGTTGCGGATACCGTTGTAGTGATCGGCGTTCCAGTCTCAGGAGGCACTGTGCCTTGGCACATTTGTTATTAATGTGGTTACTCTACTTTAATCTGTTATCGAGTTCTACACCCAGGTATGGACATGTTGTTGTAGTCTCTATAATCTTTTCGTTTCTGGTGTATGCATGCATGAGAATGTTCTTGGTGGCATTGGTGATGATGAGTATGTTTCATTTATCTACATTTGAATGACATTGGCCACAGGTAATATTACTTCATTGATAGATTTTATCCAGATCTGCTTGTAGAATGCCAGTTTCTCAAGCATTCATGATCTCGTGGTACATTAGACAGTCATCAGCGAACAGTCTCAGTTTGGAGGTGATGTTCTCTCCGATGCTACTTATATACAGTAGAAAGAGTACTGGGACCAGCGCAGAGCTCTGATACACTCCTGACAGTACGTTGCTGGAGATTGATGTGCACCCATCATAAACAGCTCTTTTTGTTCTATTACGGAGGAATGATTCTGTCCAAAGACAGGTGTTCCTTTGTACACTCTAGTGAGAGACCTTGCTTAAAACGTATTGGTGAGGCACCTTATCAAAGGCCTTGTAGAAATCTAGGATTGCGATGCCAGTTTTAATTGATCGGTTCAGTGATGTTTCAAGGCCATATGTTGTTATTAGCAATTGCGTCTTACATGATCTTCCCCATCTAAATCTATGTTGGTTGTTTGAGAGGATTTTAATTCTTTCTAGATGTTTCAATACGTCGCTGACTATGATATGTTCCAGTATTGTACACCATATTGATGTTAATGATACTGGTCTAAGATTGACAGTTTTACTACTGTCACCTTTTAACCCCTCCTGTGTCAACAGCGCCCCAAAGCGCTCAAAAGGCTACATTTATCAATTAACCCTTTCATTTGTCAATATTTTCAAAAGAAAATTCAAATATTTGCTCAGTGAATGACCATTTGCTGGACAAGAGAACTGTCTTTTGTAACAGTGGAATTTAGGAAAGTATTTTTTAAAGAGTTGGTCTTTTGCCGGCTTGGCGATTACAGAGTTAATGGTCTAGGAAATCTACATTTTTGCTTAGTAAGTGTCCATTTGCAGGCCAAGAGAAGACTATTTTTGAAAAGTTACCACAGGAATGACTGGCTCGATAACCGGGAAGATCCGATCTGGCATTCAAGTATCTGACAACATAACCAAATACGCCGCGTGTTAACTTGAAGTCACAATTAAAATGATCACGAAAATAGTACGTCACGAAAGGATACGAATTGTATGTCTTTGATGAATTTACAGTGGATTCCGTCGAATATTTAAAAAAAAACTAATTTGACTGAAAGCTGAGCAACAGCTCCCAGTAAAATTAGTTTTCAAATTTTCAACAGCTTACCTGTATAGCTGTCTTGAAAATTAGATTCGAGGAATTCATATTTCAAAATTTTTAATCAATTCCAACACTCGTAAAAATGGGCCGAGGTTAGATAGAAATGGACGGGGCATAGCTAGGATCCCTCTTAGTAACTATACTAAGGTGAACTTTTAGTACACGCGTTATGTGATATGATATGTCATTTAGAGTCAGAAGCTGGTGGTCCGTTTCTTAAGACAGATGGTCCTTCAACCACATATCTTAAAGAACTGATTAAGTCTTGTAGCGGCTCCCGGCCTGGAACGGCTCTCCAAGTGTGATACCAGCGATCGAAAAGAAGAAGAAGTCTTGTAGCTACACAATGCGGTTGGTTCCTCGAGCAACTCTGTCTGTTCTCCTTTCTGTTGGTGGCAATGATTCTTGGAAACAATGCGTTCTTAACTTCATATAATACATGCTGAAACGTTCTTAAACACAAATTAGGAAAACCTTTAACCCCTCCTGTGTCAACAGCGCCTCAAAGCGATCAAAATGATACTTTTATCAATTGACCCTTTCATTTGTCAAGATTTTCAAAAGAAAATTCAAATATTTGCTCAGTGAATGACCATTTAATGTCCAAGAGAACTATATTTTTTTGTGCAAATTTACCACTAGAATTTAGGAAACTATTTTGTAAAGAGTTGTTCATTTGCCCAGGTTGGCGATTATAAGGTTAATCGTCTACGAAATGAAAATATTTGCTTAGTGCCCATTTGCAAGCCAAGAGAAGACTATTTTTGAAAATTTACGACTCGAATGACTGGCTCGGTAACTTCTTAACCTTCTCTTAAATTGCAAACAGACAGACCTCAAGTCTACTGCAGAGTTACTATTATAAAGACAAGTTGGAACAAGAGGGGTTAATCATGTTTCGAGAATAGACGTTCTTAACCTATCATGGCCATTCAGAGGCGGAGACAATGTACGAAAAACAGTTTTCATAACATTAGTTCAGAAACTTACTCGGCTAAAGCTGAACCCACGCCGTAAGGATTAAACAAATATATTCACACACGAGTTGAAAGTGATTAATTCTAAAGACACAATCCTTAATGCGCGTTCAACTTTAATGCATCATTGGCGATTATTCCCAAAAGAGCCTCTCCAGTTCCTTTATCTAGATAAACGATAAATCATATATGGTGTATTCCATATTCTGTTGAATATTTTGAAGCTACGTTGACTAGGTGCTGCCGATGCCTATGGAAGCAACATGTTTCTGTTAATTTACAAGTTTTTGTTAACTTACATGTTTCTGTTAACTTACATGTTTCTGTTAACTTACATGTTTCTGTTAACTTACATGTTTCTGTTAACTTACACGTTTCTGTTAACTTACATGCTTCTGTTAACTTACATGTTTCTGTTAACTTACATGTTTCTGTTAACCTATATATTTCTGTTAGCGTAAATGTTTCTGTTAACTTACATGTTTCTGTTAACCTATATCTTTCTGTTAGCTTAAATGTTTCTGTTAACTTACATGTTTTTGTTAACCTACATTCGAAATATTTATCAGTTTACCTGCATTGCTTGTCTGACAATTCCTAGTTTGATGCCTTAAATGATTAACCCTTTAACACTCATATCAGCCAAAAACGGCTTCTGCAGTGGTCTTGAGATACATATCCATTTGCAGACCAAGAGAAGACTATTTTTGAAAATTTACCACTGGGATGACTGGATCGATAATCGCGCCAGTCATTCCAGTGGTATATTTTCAAAAATAGTCTTCTCTTGGTCTGCAAATGGACATTTTCTATGAGAAAATTGAAATTTTCTTGAACAAATTTGAGGGTTAAAGGGTTAAACACGATTATTGGAAACACAACGAAAAAGATAAGATACGGTATAGAATAGAGGAAATGTTAGGTTGAATATTTTGAACATAAATGAATTAGACGAATGTTTTCCAATCCAGCTATGCTAAAATAGTTAAGAGTACCTCTTCTTTTATTTGGGAAACGTTATCAGTTATTTCTGAGCTTATCATACCTTTTCTGTCATGATCTGTCGTTCTGCATTAACGATCACGTTGATTTGTCCAAGGGCAGTCATCAGAGGCAGGACGCTGTCCGTTACCTGGTAAAGCAAATCAAAGACGGGGTCAAATATGGTCATGCTGTGCGTACATTATTGCACATGTATTGGACTGGGTGAGAGATCGCGAGAGAGAGAGAGAGAGAGAGAGAGAGAGAGACCTGAGGGGTGGGTGAGGGAGGGATTGAGGGAGGTGGTGAGCTAGGGTGAGGTTACGTGCGTGAATGAGTGCGTGCGTGAGTGAGTGTGTGTGTGAATGATTGAGAGAGTGGGTGGGCAAGCGAGCGAGTGAGTGAGTGACTGACTGAGTGACTGGGTGAATGAGTGAGAGGGAGAGAGATGGGGACGCGAGAGACGGGGTGAGAGATGGGCGAGAGAGAGGGAGAGAGAGAGAGAGAGAGAAAGAGAGAGAGAGAGAGAGAGAGAGAGAGAGGGAGGGAGGGAGGGAGGGAGGGAGAGAGAGAGAGAGAGAGAGAGAGAGAGAGAGAGAGAGAGGGCGATCAGGGAGTGAGGGGCTGGTATGGGAGGGAGGGATGAACTGGGTACTGTTGTCAAAAGTTATCAACGATGTAGGAAAAACCAAATTGACTGCATGGTAGCCGTCGCTGCATAAAACTGAGAAGAAATAATGTGCTCAATATCTGCTTGATTTACCGGTAGTGTGGCAGTAGCGACATAACCTCCAGCATTATTTCGCGCATCTTCTTGCAAGACAACAGTAGTGTGGAGGCCGAGACTTGCACCGACTAATGTAGGGTAGTTAATCTCTCCGGCGCTTCGCAACATCGTTTGCGGCTGCATACCCATGACAACCTGACAATGCAACAGTAAAACAGCTAAATTATTTAATAAAACAATTAATGTTAATAAAATATTAAAACATGTGCTTAACTTAGATCGTGCAAATGTAATGTCTGAACAGTAGATTGTTATGTAATTGCCATGTTTAATTTATTTATATAGATATATGTATATATGTGTAAGGTGTCCGCCAGCACAAAAGTCATTGCCTTCGGTGGACAACATAGTTGAATTCATTACTTATATATATTTTGCTATCGAATAAATAATCTTGAATCTTGAATCTTGACTCTACTGTAATGGATAGATCGGATCTGTCGCACATGTATATGGCATCATAAACAATGGACATTTCCAGTTTATCCATCTATCATATAAAGTCATAATCAACTACGTGACGTGTAGGATGATGCCATAATCAATTACAGCATGAATGACTCGATTTAGTCCGTCCTAACCGCTTAATAATCCGACACGTTGTACGAATTGTATGGCCTTACTATTTAATAAACATTATGTCAAATATTTTGTAACTAATTTCACTGGGCGCGGTGGTATTGTTCAAGTTTGGTGCTGCATTCTTAACCCACCATGAGATATGAACCACAAAATTGAGCTCAATGCAATGTGTTATTGCTAAAAGTAATAAGTTTTGTCACTATAATTTTCATTTGATGCCAACGTCATTCTTCCATGCCAGTTTGTTATCAGGAAATGGTTATCCAGATTTGGGTCCTGTTTACTTAACCAAACATGAGATTTAAACAACTAAACGCGCATTGTTAATGTTGAAAAAATCTAAGTTACTATCAAGGTCACGGTGATCTGGTTCTTTCGACACCAACGTGACTGTGTTATGCCATGTAACGATACGGAAGCATATGTCAAGAGTTTGGGCCAGTGTCATTAACCAAACACGAGACATACACAGGTAAGTTGAGCTAAGCACAAAATGTTAATGTTGCAAAACCAGTTTTACCTAGGTCACAGTGACCATAACCTTTAACCTTTTGACTCATTGAGTGAGGTCAAAAAATCTGATGTCCTCTTGAGGAGGTTTGACAATATTGTTTCTACATAGCTTACCATGACAGTGATGTGCAGTCCTTGGCTAGTCACGACCATCTGACTCATCATCTTGAGCTCTCCCTTCTCCACAAATACCTACAAACAGCACGTAACCATATGCACACTTCAATACAGCTGAGTATTGTCCCACTAGTACATATGCTCTGCTCAGAGAGAATGACTGTACTTCTCCTATACATGTACGTCATCCATTGGTTAAATAGGACAGAAGCCATATTTGTCATTGACGTGTTTCTGTGCATCAATGGATAGATCTGTCACTCGAGTATATGACGTCATAATCACTTATGTCATATATAGACTAGCGGCACAATCAAGATTAATAACGAATGGCGTATCTAGCTCTGTCGTGATTATTTAAAAGTCCGTTAAATGTACGAATTGATGTGGTTACTGTTTAATACACATTCTGTTAAATATTTTGAACCTAATTTGACTGGGCGCTGTTGCTGCCATAGGCAGACTACTACTACTACTACTACTACTACTACTACTACTACTACTACTACTACTACTACTACTACTACTACTACTACTACTACTACTACTACTACTACTACTACTGTGAAATATCAGCGTAATTACCAATTTCTGATTTAAATAGATACAATTATCAACTATTTACCTGTCAAAACAGCAATTTAAAGAGATCTGATTAATGTATATTTGTGTTTATGCTTTATGAATTAACATCAATCACATGTATGCATACCATAGAACTTCGTGCGACCGCCTCCTCAAAGAGATCAGTCCCTATGCGTACCTGGACGCTTGCAGTTGGAGCTGAAAATGTATTATAAGATGGCATGGCAAAAATCTTATTGCAACATTTGGCCCATTCCTATGGAATTCCCAACTGAGGTCATATGTTCTTTTAATACATAGATATTGTGTCTTATGGCGTATTTTGATTATTGACCTACGAATTGCCCTTTTTGATCTTTGCAACACAAACTGAAAATTTCCAATTTCACTTGTTATCAAAATATATTAGGCATACTCGAATGTCAACATCAATGCATTTGTATTTTCTAAATTTTTAAGAAGATCGTCCAGTCTTAATTCATACCCCTGTAATGGCCTCGTAGTGTAGTGTGTGTTATCGTGTCATCATTTGATATAGACCAACAACATAGGATTTTTTTAATAATTTTTGAACCTAATTTGACTGCCAGCTGCTGCTATGTACAGAAGACACAGGATGCAGCCAAATTGGTTTCACGAGCATTCCTGTATAGGTGCCTCGAGAATAAGACTGATATTTCAAGCGTTAACTCTTTCATGATAACGTCTGCCAAAACAGGTTTCTGCCGTGATCTTGAGGAATGTCCATTTACATGCCAAGAGAAGTCTATTTTTGAAAATTTACCACTTGAATGACTGGCTCGGTAACCGAGCCAGTCATTCCAGTTGTAAATTTTCAAAAAATAGTCTTCTCTTACCCTGCAAATGGACCTTTTAATACGCAGATGTTTGCATTTAAAAAAGATTAGGCATTAAATGGTTAAATGGTGGACCTGGAACCACGTCATAAAATAACAAACTAATTATCAACCAAGTAAAAGAGAGGCATTCATTTTCTGTCCTGTGTTTTAACATAGCATGGGTGTTTCTATACGGAGATCAGTGTAATTTCTTACACGTCTAGGCACTACCAACAGTTCTATCAACGAATAATATATGTATCCAACAATTTTATCACTTAATTACGGCACTCATCTACACAGCTTGTGGGCACAACCTGATTTTAACATGGAGAATAGCAAAATATTTATTTAATACAGTCTTTGTTGTCTTAAATTAAATCACAACATTAGATGTTCACGAACAACAAACACTACAGCTTGGTAGATATTTATATTGCTCCGCTTGTGACAAAATTTTACGTCAATAGCCATATGTGTCGGAAAGGTGGCATGGAGAAACATGGTCGCCAGTGATTTGTGGAACTGTCGATTGATGGTTTTCGAATGCAAACTATTGAGCAAAATGTAACCCATCATTCGTACACTAAAATCCAACGTGATCTGTAGCAGATTAGCCATTTGTACGTGTGACATACCTGGTGCAGAAACCAACACGCCTCGAATGGGGTTCTGTAGCTGCAGCCAATCAGATGGTATTGGTGTCGCGATTTCTACAACAAGATTATTATTATTATTATTATTATTATTATTATTATAATATTATTATTATTATTATTATTATTATTATTATTATTATTATTATTATTATTATTCGTTGTCGTCGTTTATTGATGATAATCATCAAGCAATCAGAGCCGTGCACATATTTCACATAATATTAGGATGCGGAATCTCAGCAATGGACTTAGCCCAGATGTACTCATACTAGGTTGTAAGTTATCAGTAATTTGGCATAGTCATACAATAACTATGTGACCTAGTTGTATTTGTCACATATGGTTTTAACCTATTGGTCACATATGTATAGACTCTATTGTGTGCACTGTAGCTATGACAGTCACACTTCAGTACATAGCATACAACAGACTGTCTATATGGAGGAATCCAGTTTTAGCCATAGCCGCCCATCTCTAGATAAGCTTGGGATCGATCCCTGCACTCCGTGAATCACAATTTCCAGGCAACTGTACAGGTAAGCATGTTTATTAAATATTATGTATGATTACTGTATTCTGCGGCTGTAGTAGTTGAAATATCATACAGCTGCAACCAGTCCTTCTTCGCGTTGCCAACTATGTAGTATCCTTAGCCGAAATCCTGAGCCTCCTCAGGTCCATTATTGACTCGGGTGTACCGAGTCCTGTTTTCTTGAGGTCACCTCGTAGCAGGCGTAGCAGATTTGTGCAATGACGTCCTCTCATGGCTTAGTATTTGCTGGCTCCGAGTAAAGCGAATTCCAGGGCTCTCTGTATGGCGTGTCTTCTGGCATCCTTAGCACATGAACAAGCATGAATCATCTTTGCTGGCCAACTTTTACAGACAGCGGCGACGTATTACACATCCTGCATAGTGCATCATTGGAAATGATGCTATCTGGCCATCTGCATTGTATAAACGTAGTCTTTTTTATTATCAAGAACATCTTTGATCTACGGATCCATAGCTTCCCGAAGGACTGGAAAGCTATGCTCCCCGTGATGCAGAGTGCAGCAATGTCAGCAGTACTGCATAGCAGTGTGAGCCTCGGATTTTACTTTTCCTCCATGGTTCGCGCCACGAAGTGGATCGTCATTTTCCTTATTTTCATGCTGTATAGATAGGCATATGTGGGTGGACTCTGTTTTGGATTCATTCATAAAGATAGTCTCAATTTTTCGTTTGCTTGCAGCTATTGGGAGAAGATCGTCAAGGCGTTTCTTTTCCTCGTCAAGGCAGCAGCAAGGTGACAGGTGAAAAGCACAAGCGATAGACCATCTTCCTGTGGGGAGCCGATTGATGTCTCAAACTCTACAGACTTCACTGACTTAACTCGTACTCTCAGCTTGGTGTCTGCAAGCAATAGGCTCACTAGTCGTAGCTCATCTTCATTGTAACTGGCCAGACGTAGTACATCTGGAATCTTTGAGTGTTTAATGGTGTCGAGGCTCGTGACATGGCAATGCCCATTTTGTAGAAGTCCCATCATTTGGAATGACTACCGACACACGCATGTGTTGAGCCCATACACTATCTGCGCAGCTGCGTTCACGTTTAAAGACACTTTGACATGATCCGTTGAAGTCATCGATCTTGTCTCACATGCGGCATAGAGTAACATTAAATAGGATTTTCTGTACGCTGTTGAGGAGCACAATGGGCCGCAGATTGGCTGTGGGGCCAGGTGGCTTCTTGGGCGCGGGTAGTGCAATTAAGGGTGCCTTGGCCTACAGCGTCGATGGGAAGGAAGGTGGTGCATAAAAGCTGAATTGAGTAGGTGCGTGATCGGTTTTGAGATAATATCACTTGCATATTTGAATAGTTCATTGCTCATCGGGTCCAGATGCACGTCCATCTTTCAGGGCTTTAAGTTCTTTCTCAAGATCTGCTGTTTTAATTGGTGTTAGTAATTGCCTGGCGTCTCCTTAGAACGGGTGCAGGGCTCATCATCTTACTCAGTCAACTGTTCCTGGAACCATTCTCGAATCGGCTCGCCTTTGCCCTGGTGATCCCGATAAAGTGTCTTTCAGAGTTGTGTACAGTGAGTGTTCGTGTGTAGCCAGTAACTCTCAGGGCGTCGGCTTCCAGAAACACTTTGTGACATTCATCCGTGGAAGTGATTTCATCTGCTAGCGGTTTTGCTTGTTGAATAGCAAGATCTTTTAAGCATTCGCTAATGTACCACATAATGTTATTGAGCCCCCGGCGTAGTTTGGTGCGGTCTTCACTTTGGCTACTTTGATAGATGCGCAGCCGTAATTCCTTAGTTCGGTTGTTTTTAAGAACACATATGGTGCTGGTAGCTGATGATTCCATAGATTTCAGTATTTTGGTTAGGGCTTCGTCCGAATCCTAGCTGACGTCCCTGTTAGCTATCTGTTCCCCGAAGGTATTTTTGTTTGACATTTGAGTGCCAGTGCTTGCGTAAGTTGTAGGTGACTCTACACTCTTTCCTGGTATGGCATGTATACATTAGGTAGAGATCGTTCATCTGAAGGCGTGTAATGACTGTCTTCTGGTCAGAATTGAGGCCTATGTCTCCATGGGAACCAGCATTCCGAAGTAGGGGTTTTGCATCTGTCTTGCATAGTCTGAAGTCTTTTTGGTTGAAGAAAGCCGTTGTAGCCTTAGAACCTTTTGGGGATTTATGATCAGCAATGTGTGTGGTCCATGTTGTCCGGTGACGTCATAGCGTGTAGCAAATAGGCCATTGGAACTAAGGAATGCCATCAGTACATCTCCATTGCTGTTGCGTGTGCCCTCTCCACACGATCCCATGCATAAGCCAAGTCCTGAACTTTTGTTGGCAATTCCGAGTTTACCCATCTTGGAGTTAAAATCCCCACACACGAACAGTTGCCATCTAGCTCGGATTGTAATGGCGGACCTCAGTTCTGCATAGAAGGAACCTAATATTGCTGGATTCTCTTTGGCTTTTTCGGTAGTTGAGCCATATGTGTTGACTATGCGACACTTAGTGGTGGTGTGTTTTCGCGTAGGTATAGCCCGGTCGATGAATGCAACACGATCACTGACGTATCCAAAACTAATGACATGGTCCAAGACCATTGGTCCGATTACGAAGCTTAAGCCCCGGTATGTGCCCTGTTTTTGCTCCATGCATACTAGCTTATGGCCTTCTGTAGTTGCTGGTCTGAGTGTTTAGCTACTTTAGTCTCTTGAATGCATGTACTATCGATGTTATAGTGTTCACAGTTTGCACCTAAGGTTTGGCACTCAGACCAAGCACATTCCACATAGCCATGGTAAGCTCCTCAGAAGATCGCGTCGTCTGGGGATGTCCAGCACAGTTTCTTGTTCGACGAAGGTTAGACATAATCAGAATAACGGAGGAGCCGGCGTGGAGGTGTCATCTTTCGCCCCTCCCTCTCCCCCCCCCCCCTTTAAATAGTAAAGACATACAATTCGTACAACTTGACGGACTATTACGAGTTTATGACAAACTAATCACGTCATTCGTAACGTAGTGGATTATGACGTCAGCCTACATGTGTCGTTGCTGATTATGACGTCATATGATTAATCGATAAACTGGATTCCTCCATTGAAGCTGGGTGAAGTATTACAGTACATCTCATAATAACATGTTTCCAAAACAAAATAATTTTGAACACAATGAAAGAAATATTCTGTTGGATATTTTGAACATGATTGGATTGGATGCCATTGCTGCCTGCAGCAAGGTCTTCCAATCTAATTAGGCTAAAATATTCAACAGTACGTTTTACTTTGTTTTGAAAACAATTAAAGTTATTTTTGGACTGCACTGTACACGCACGCACGCACGCACGCACGCACGCACGCACGCACGCACGCACGCACGCACGTGTTTATTTGCTTAGTGGCATCATGATAATACTCTCGAATAGATTACTCATTGTTCGCAACAGAAATCCTGGTACCGCAGACCAAGATATTTTTATAGACCCGGATTTCTGTTGCGAACAATGAGTAATCAACCCTGATAATGACATGTAGTTGTTTTAATTATTTTCCATATATGTTGAATACGCGACCCTGGACCCTATGCCAATGTAATCTGTTAGAATATATGTATGAGTGTATACGTCTCACAAGCTGAAAGGTGACATAAAGTAAGTACGGTAACTAAAGCTTCTGGAAGCTATGGATTCGTAGATCAAATATGCGCTTGACAAAAATACTATGTTTATACAAAGCAACCTACGTATCCTTGATGCTGTATAACTGTAACAGCTCGGCAGCTTCAAAGGCAGCTCTAGACAGACTCGATGCCTGCCACCGCAAACACCTACGCACCATCACTGGACAATGATGGCCAGACAGCATAATTTCCAAGGATGCACTGCACAAGGTGTGTAATACATCACCACTGTCCTTAAGTCGCCTAGCAAAGATGGTCATGTTTGGCCATGTGCTAAGGATGCCAGAAGACACGCCTGCGCAGAGAGCCTTGGGATTCGTCCTACTGGGAGTCAGCAAATACAAAGCCATGAGAGGACATCATAGCATAAATATGTTAAGCACGCTGCGAGGTTATCTCAAGAAAGCAGGACTCGGTACAGTCAAATCAAGAATGGACCTGAAAAAGCTAAAGCGTTCGGCGAAGGACTGATTGCATCCGACTACAGGCGCAGAATACAGTAATTACGCGGCCTAAGGAAACGTCTTTGCGCCCGTTTATAAAATACTTGGCAAAATATTGCATAGAGCATCTGTAAAGTCTACTTAAAATAAATTGAATAAATAACAGGTACCGTTCTTATTTCTTCAAATGTCTTATTTCTTTTTCACTTCATTTTGCCAGAAAATTTAAACAAAATTGTTTGTTGAATGCCCATTTGCGGGCCAATAGAAGACTATCATTGACTGGGTTATCGAGGCAGTCACTCCAGTGGTAAATTCTCAAAAATAATGTTTTATTGGCCTGTAAATGGACATTCCGCAAGACCACTATAGAGGCCGGTTTGGGCCGATTTCGTCATGAAAGGGTGAAAACAAATTGTATTATACAGATAGAATACCTCTTATCCCTTTATTGCCCAGATTTGGTCAAGACAATTCAAATTTTCTCATAAAACATGTCCATTTGCAGATCAAGAGAGGACTATTTTTGAAAATTTACCACTGTCATTCCAGTGGTAAAATTCCAAAAATAGCCTTCTATTGGTCTGCAAATTTCCCCAAGACCACCGTGGAGACCGTTTTTGGCCGGCTTAGACAATAAAGGAAGAAGGAGGTCTGCGACGCTCATAGAGGATCAGAAATGTGTTATCATTTTGTATGAAATTTATCATACACGCTTAGAGGGGACTTACTTGGGACAAGCTTTAGCGTGTTCCAAATGAGACCTTACTAAACGAGTGTTAAACAATTGATACTAGTAACACAATCGGTTAGACATTATATTAATCACCTCTAAACTGTTCGTTCTAAAAATTAAGAATGAGTCGATTAAAAATAATTAAAATCTTAAATAATTGGATGGTGCCCCAAATTTTGCGGCGCGTAGCTCTTAGCATTGAAGTACTGCGGCTAAAAGATAGCAAGTGAGATGGTATGCAAAAGGCTGGAATGTACGTGAAGATGAAAAATAAATTAGACACGCGGCTCCAACATCTTTGTAAGAAATGTCACAATTTGATGGACAGATAAACAGACCGGCTTATATATTAATTGCGATTCACAACTAATACTAGCTTATGTAATAAATAGAATCTCAACTTAGTTAGCAGTTAGCATTTGTCCATCTCTTGTCAAATTGAGTAAGATTCCATTTGGAAGTCGCTAAAGCTTGTTCTAAATATGATTTTACTAAACCGTATGATAAATTTGATGCGATGTGGGGTTTCAATGTTTGGAATCGATTTCATTGAAATTGATTTGAAGCTTTGAAACCAGAATTCCCACTTCATGATAGACTTCAATTTTCGTGGCAGAGCTATGCTATTTTGACTGTGACGCCAGCTAACATGTGGCGTATTTGATTACTCATGGAATACTCTGCGATAGCGGACGGTTAGCACGTCGATTCCGCCAACCACCACCACCCCACCCACCCCAACCCTACTCCATCAACTAAAGTTTGAGATCTGATTATGTACTCGTCACGTGTGATATCCCATATTGTTAATATTGCACCACATACTCACGTGTCGGGCCGATCAGATCCATCTTTGATACCGGGATGCTGCCGATGACTATCGCCGTCAGGTGGGTATATTCTCCGAAACTTGTCACAAACACAAATACACGCGGGATGAGTTGTGTGTCACTGATAAGGACCTGTATTAAAGATTACAACAGTCAAACACAATCTGACTTTTCTGGTCAAATTATTGCGGTTGATTCAGTAAGATAGGATGTCGTAACCGCAAGTCTTTATGAATTTCCTATGATAATTTACTTATATTAACATATTACCTTGGGATATATGTTAAGGTAAGCCATCTACCATAAATTTGATTGTGTATGTTTCGTAGCCGCCGTTATTGTCTACTTTGTGATCAATTATTTGGAGAGATTTTTGGTAATATGACGTTATAATACAAAGTCATCGTCGTCGTCGTAGGTCGTCGTCGTAGGTCGTCGTCGTAGGTCGTCGTCGTAGGTCGTCGTCGTAGGTCGTCGTCGTAGGTCGTCGTCGTCGTCGTCGTCGTCGTCGTCGTCGTCGTCAACAATGATGATGACGATGATGATGATGATGATGATGATGATGATGATGATGATGATTATTATTATTATTTATTATTATTATTATTATTATTATTATTATTATATATATATTTTTTTTGTATTACTATTTATTACTACGCTTTACCCCATATCGCATTGTTCTTGGCGCACATGGTCCTACAGGCGTGATGAAGAAAGATGCAGGAACATTGTTGATGAAAGCCGCATCTTTGGGCCAACCATCCCTCGTAAACGGTGCTATGTGGCTTTCCCAGCTGCCTCTGACGTACCGCTACAAACACAATGAGAAGCAATATCAATATTAACTCCCGGCACACTGGAATATGGATTTCATAGCAGTGGGTGTAAGGACCAAACATATCACTGAATTCTGTATTCAGATTGAACACCAGTTATCACGCTACTTTATTGAGAACTAAATAATATATAGCTATAAAAGTAAAAGGTAAACGCAATGCGATCTAAATAATGGCATTAAAACGACTATATTGGTGTTCAAGACTAGATGTAGCCGTTATTCACTGAGCATTATTCGCAACGCTGATACTCTATCAATCAATCGATCGGTCAGTCAGGCAGTCACGAAGGCAGGCAGGCATGCAGGCAGGCAGACATGCAGGTAATCGGGCAGGCATGCAGGCAAGCAGGCGGACAGACAGGCAGACAGGCAATCAATCAATTAAGCAAGCAAGCAATCAAGCAATCAAGCAATCAAGCAATCAATCAAATCACTGCATTCATACCGTGCTATCGCTACAATAAAAATCTGTGTCACGGTGGTGGGGGGGGGGGGCAGGTGGGTGCTCGAAAACACCAATGTCCGGTTCTGGTCTTCCATCAGTCCGTCATCCCGGTGGTGAACCTTGCTCTGCAGCTACCCACAAAATGTTTTTGCAGACTATATCGCACAGTTGGTTGATGTTGTCCTGTGTAGGGTGATATCCGCCGTTATTATACTTCCATACAGGTGTGAATTTGTGTTTCACGATTGTTTTCTTTCTCCGTTGAAAATGGAGATAAGCTTGTGTGGACGATTGCTACAGGGCTTGGCTAGGGCTTCTGTCATATCATTGCTACTTATTAAACCTGTGAGACCAATGAGGAGGATGGTGTTTGGTCAACGCTTACATCCAACGTTAGACAAATATTATGGCAAAAAATTGGGTCAGCATAGCCAGGTAATCGGGGTTGCCGTTGGAGCGATGTCTTAATGTGATTTTTCATAGGGTTCAATTACATTAGCTACTTACGGTTTCGACAAAACTGACGGCATAGTCTGATCTGGCACCCGGTTGAGAATCCAGATTGATTCTAACCCCTAAGCGATACTCCTGTAACACAAAGTAGTCAGACGTAAGACACGTACTAATATTATCAAAACGCAACATTACAAAGGTTATAAACAGCTAGTGAGATACTATTAATTACTAGGCTGGAATATTACAGAGGAAAACGTGACGTGAGTTGTACTGAATGGCCCGTGCAGTCCTTCCCGCTCGTGAGTCCGAGAGTCCGTGAATGAAGCAAATGATGGTATATGACTAGTTTCCTTCAGTACTTAGCTATAGGTGGCTCAACTATCCATCACTTGACATGCCAGCTCCAATGGAAGGACACAATCTGTCACTCATGTATCTGACGTCATAATGAATCATGTCACATGCTAGCTGACGTCACAATAAAAGTAACGTGTGTCTGTAAACTGGAAAGGTCGTCAATAAAGTGTACGTATTGTATGAACTTACAAATTAATATACATTCTGTTAAATAATTTAGCCAGCAACAGCTCACTGTCAAATTACTTTAATCATATTGAACAGCTTACCTTTATAACTACATTGAAATCTATATTAGATTATGGTAATTCAGGTTTCAAAGTTTCAAATATTTCAACACGAGGAAAATAAATTAGGTGAATCGCAGCTAAAAATGCGCGTGACATAGCTAGAAATGCATCCATTTTACTCAGATGCGTTGGCAAGAAAAAAGCATCATTGAATTCATAAACACAATATGCGATGGGTGGGGTGGTCACGGTACCTTGGACACTAGAAGGGAACACCTAATAACAAAACCTGTGGGAATGCTTACTCCTGTATAAGCATCGCGATGCCCATTCCGGTATTCAGATATGAACCGGATACAAGATTGGATGGAGGTCGTAGCTTCAAAATCCAGATTCTAGCTGGACTAATACCTAAAACTGTCAAGTCAACAGACTATATTTTCGATCTCTGATAACGGGACAACGGCAACATATAGTGCTTGGCCAGTGGCGTAGCAATAGCAGGTTCAAAAGGTTAAATGAACCAGGCTCCGGCCATTATGGGCTCCCGGCAGTGACCCAAAAACCTTTTCTTTCTAGAAACTTAGTAATTGTGCTGTTGATAATAATGTGACCGAGTAAAATAACTATGAATGTAGATGGCCTCCTAGAGCATCTAAGTTACAAAATCTTCACGGGTGGGCGAATGACGCCACCCATCCGCCGCACTGCAAGAGGGCAACATCCCTTTCAGAACCCACCTCCGGTCTGAACCTGGGCCCCAAACCACCTTGCTACGCCACTAATCTTAACTTAGTGCTATGGTTAAGATATACATTGGCCTGCTTTATTGCAGCCTCTCAGTTTCAGTTCCTATCTGAAAATCTGAATGTAAATTGCTATGGAAAATCGTTTGCCTATTAGATGCCGTATGGTGAAACGAAGACTGGGCGAATGTCAGGATAATGTACTTATGACTAATTATTAGATGTACAATTGACTTTTTACTACATATTTGCAAGACAAAATACTGTCTATCCCAAGCCCAAGGATGCCATCTTTCCGATCTGGTAACCTGTGCTCAACGAAACCGGGTGGGCACACATATACTGCTCTATGACCTCGTCCCACAGGTATAATACCAATTTCATCGAGTTTACCTCGTCCGGTCATGCAAACACGTTCACAAACCACCACATCATGGCTAAATGACTAACAGAATGGTAACAAGACCGCTCACATCCACCAAAGATAATTGACTATTTTACATGACCCGGACATGGTGGCTTTAAACAAGGACACAGGTGGGCAGGCATGGTATGCGCGCAGCGAATGCTTGTATTGTGGTGTATTGTGTTATCTCATGCCATTGTAATTTTCGCATGATGGGAGTTGCCATGTCGTGCACATTCCACACCATCAACTTACTGGACATACTACACGAGGCTAGATGTAATGGTGACGTGTTGGGACTAGTAAGACTGCTATTGGAGGATACCAGACTGAGAGCAAGAGTACACATATGTAGTCTGCAGAGTTCGAGACTTTTATTAGCATGAGCATAGAACAAACACTTGTATGATGACTTAAACCAAGCTCCTAAAAGAATCCGACAAAGAATATTAAAACTAGCTGGACACTTTCAATGCCATACAGAAGAGACAGCCTCAAATCCTGTGCTTTGAACACCAGATCATGGGAAGGGAAGTGATGTAGACCAGCACTGACATAATTATGTCGATGTGCTGATGGGTGATACCAGCCTTAACATTACTGGCAAACAAACGAGGCGTATCCTGGACCGTGAACAATTGTGACACATCACTGCTTGTGACAAGCTCCAGATTTAAATAAGTACGCAGCATGAAGATGGGCTCTCTCCGGTGGTGATTACCGGCTACCTATCCGTGGGCATGGCATCTGTGCAGCACTCCACTAAAGCAAACTCAAGTATCTACATTGGGCCGCCCACTATAGATGAAGCACGTGGATGCCATATATTTCATAGACGATGAAAAGAAGACTGTCGATGGCTGACTTTCTCCCTATAGCCTACCCAGGGCCGTTCAAGAAAGAGAACCTCTTCATAAACGATGTAAAGACCAAGATTACACATATACACATTTACGCCTTACAGTTCTCTTAGATACTGTGGATTCGTGGGTCATTGATCCCTCTGGTAGAAGAAGCTACGTGTGTATGACTCAAACTGTAGCTGTAACTATAATTATCCTTAGGGTACTATTGCCGGTGACAATCGCTCAATAAAAACCAGGAAATCTTGCACAGAGAGCCCTGGAATACGCTGTACTCGGTGGCAACAGCAATAGCGTTCGTAGAAAACGGCACTACACAAACGTGTGAAATGAGATACGGACCGACCCAAAATAAGCAGAAGAGGATACATGAAAAATTTAGGGAACTAAGAACACTGGCTGACGACAAGAAATAGTGTCTATGAGAAGAAGGCCTGATTGCATGATGTTTTGAAAGTACTGCAGTCGCAGACCACATGACACCATTATTCCACAAAGGGTATCATTATTCCACAGCAAATGATTTTAGATAACATTTGACTCAGTGCATCGTTGTATCTGCTAACGGTTATTACAATATCACATGAGAAGAGTATTTTTGTACTACAGAAATATTTCTGTAATCCAATTTTAGTCATACCCCGCCCATCTCTACCGAAACTCCACCACACTGTGCCCTTGTTGGGATCGATCGATCCCTGCACTCTCTGAATCTCAATTTCCAGAATACCATACAGGTAATGTGTTGAATATTTTGAAACTAATTTGCCTGCGTGCTGTTGCTGCCTATGGCAGCACCAGCGCCCAGTCAAATTAGTTTCAAAATATTCAACAGCATGTTTATTAAATAGTAAAGCCATACAATTCGTAAAACCTGACCGGCTATTAAGCGTTTAAGACGGACTAAATCGAGTCACTCATGCCGTAATTGATTATAACGTCATCTACGCGTCACGTAGTTGATTATGACGTCATATGATTGACCGAGAAACTGGATTCAGAACTGAATTTAAACGTATAATGAGGATACCTTTAGAGCTGCGAGTATTAGTGTCATGGAGTTCCCGAGTGATTCCTGAACGTGTAAGCCTGTAAGCCGGATAACGATAACAGTACCACCGAAATATCCGGAAACGTCCATCTCGTGCAATGTTATCGTGTCGCGGGCAGTATCTAACCTGCAATACATATATAATTAAAGCATAATTAACATAATTAAAGGATAGTAACTATGGCAATCAACACTTCATTTTAATCAACTCATATCATTTTCAAAAATTATCACAAAACTTGTTTGGTGAAGCTTGGAAATAACGACAAACTTGAAGTGTCCTCATCCGAAGACATGTTACTAGTGTTCGGTACTCGTATAAGAATCGGCGTTCGAATATTCGTTTTATTATATGAATGAATATTCGAATTATTTGAATATTTCAGAGGGCAGTTAAATAGAAAGAAAATATCGTCGCTAAGCGTATAAAACTTGGGATGTTTTGTGGGGGAAGTACGATTGAAACGTTGACACCATAGGGTCCAATATGTGCTAGATATATGGTAAGTTTCTATTGATTCGGCCTAAAGTTCATTGAGAAAATATTGCTATCAAACATTTCCTATATTTCTTATGGAAGACACCGCGGGTAAAGAAAAACATATTTCTCGACCCAATATGCATTTGATACCTAATCAAGAAATTATACCTAATCAAGAAATTACAGCAATTAGGAGTTTATCAAGATTCTGGTCGATCGGACGAAAAACAATCTTCGCGGCCATTTTGAAAAAAGAAATATATTTTTGTTTTAACTTCTCCCTATAAGGGTGTACACTTCTGTCTCGGCACCGATATAGGTTATATGGTATATTCTAATAGGATCCTTGAACTTGTGTGACTAAGGGGAGTTCATTTCTGATAAAATCGAAACTTAGAATATTGATGACATAAAGGGCTATCCTGAAACTAAAATAACCTTGACCTTTGACCCAAAGTTCAACTGGCTTCCCCGGGATAAAAATCGCGGGCATAGTCACAATTCGAATAACGGACCTTTCCAGTTTTAGCTATGCCCCGCCCATCTCTATCTAAGCTCCGCCCATACCTCGTCAGCGTTGGGATCGATCGATCTCTGAACTCCCTGACTATTAATTTCCAGAAAACTATGCAGGTAAGCAGTTAAAATTTTGAAACTAATTTGACTGTGCGCTGTATCTGCCATAGGCAACAATAGCGTCCAGTCAAATTAGTTTCAATATTTATTAAATGGTAGACATACAATTCGTACAGCGTGTCGGGCTCTTAGGCGTTAAAGACGCACTATATCGAGTCATTCATGACGTTATGATTATGACGTCATCTTATACGCCGCGTAGTTGATCATGGCGTCATATGATGGATGGACAAACTTGGAAAGGTCCATTCGAACACTTTCCTTAAAGGGATGACCTTGGGTGTCATGGGGTAACTCCTAATATGTTCTTTGAGCTATTCAGGCCAACATGCATTTGTTCTGGCAAAAACAAAACAGGTAACTTTGCCGTTAGGGGTAAACTTGACATTTTACATTTAACACCAAATCATCATACATCCTCGGGAGCCAAGTGTAACGTCCAACTCACGTGGGTAAATCAAATTTCCTATACATGTCATGAGAATCTCGAAAACCATTGGATTCAATTTAGATTTAATACGAAATCAAGTCAATATAGAACCCAGAAATTGATCAAGTTTCACATTGATCGGATCAAACGATACTATTTGTAGCCATTTAAGAGATTACATTTTTTGTAAATATTCGAATATCGTATGCTATGGGAATATTTTTTTATATTGGTCTATTTGAATGAATATTCGAATATGCTGACCGAACACAACTTATTACCCGTGAATATAAATCACATTGTTACTTAGGCCGTGTACTCACTAAGGACTTAATCCAGAATAACGCCATACTTCAGTATGGCGTTATTCCTGATTAACTCTCTAGTGAGAGCACGGCCTTAGACAAATGAATGTGAACACATGGTAAGAATTGAGGCACCCCGTGTCTAGTTATGCACCGACAATTTCTAGCTAGGCTCCCGCACATATTTTTTCGCTTATAGAAATCAATTCTAAACATTGAAACCTAAATTCTCAGAATCTAAATTTCAAGGAAACTATACAGGTAAGCTGTTGCATGTTTTGAAATTAATTTGACTTTGCTTGTTGAGGGCCATAGCAGGAACCACTGCCAGACAAATTAGTTAAAAAAATATTCAACAGAATGTTTATTGAATTGTACACTCATCAAAGACATATTATCAGAAACTTGAGTAACAGATCGGAGTCCTCTATTGAATGTGGTTCTTAAAGGCAGATTTTACAACAACGACCACCTATCGTAGTGCTATGGTATAGCAAAAGCCGTTTCCCGTCTTAAATACATTCAACTCTACCCGACAGAGAGACCTAAGTGCCCTCACCCAGTAAGGGAAAGAAGGTATTGCAATCGTGCCTGCCTGCCTGCCTGCCTGCCTGCCTGCCTGCCTGCCTGCCTGCCTGCCTGCCTGCCTGCCTGCTTGCGTGCCTGCCTGCTGCTTGCCTGCATGCGCGTGTGCTTGCTTGCCTGCCTGCCTGCCTGCCTGCCTGCCTGCCTGCCTGCATGTCGGTCAGTCGGTTGGACGGTAGCTCGTTCAGTCGGTTGGACGGTCGGATGGTTAGTCGGGTGTGCAGTCGATCTGTCTGTCTGTCTGTCTGTCTGTCTGTCTGTCTGTCTGTCTGTCTGTCTGTCTGTCTGTCTGTCTGTCTGTCTGTCTGTCTGTCTGTCTGTCTGTCTGTCTGTCTGTCTGTCTGTCTGTCTGTCTGTCTGTCTGTCTGTCTGTCTGTCTGTCTGTCTGTCTGTCAGGTGCTGTATCTAAAAACCTGTTGATTCGATTTGGCTCAAATTTTAACACAACGAAGGAACTTTCCCATGACCAGGATAAAGAACTCGTATCCGGATCTGACCAAATTCTGGATCTGTCGATTTCTTGGAAAGTACTAGTTCGTTTTGGCTCAAAATTTAATACATGAAAGGATGTGGCCACACACTAAGACTATACAAGTTTGGACGTGATCCGAAAAGAAAAATTTGGAAATCCTAGAAAAAATGGGATGATCTAAAAAACGCTAAACCGTTTTACAATGTAACAAGAACGTGAGAACGAGGTTCTGCAATCGCTGAATGATCTTGTTATTTCGAGATTATGTTAGATTGTTGAGTGTCTTTCAAAACAACATTTTACCTACCTGAAGAATTGACTATTGACATCTAAATGAATATCGTAACTTAGTTGAGCTGTATCTGGTGTTGCTCCTGCTCTGGCGTAGAAGTGTATATAGGTGTTTGGCCCAAGACCTGGAATATCTATGTTATGTACCTGCAATAATAATAATATTAATACAGTATCGATTACCGAACAGACTGTCTAATCTCTCTTGTTACTTCTTGGAAAACAGAATTCCAAGATTCTTTATTTCAATGGAACTAGGGTTAATTGTTGAATATTTGAAGCTAATTCGAGCTTCCAATAAAATTAACGTCAAAATACGGAACGGAATAGTTCTTGAGTTGTAAATAATGTTTCTTTGTCCTTTCGGGCACACAGGGGTTAACTAATATCACGGTATAATAGCGACGGCAGAAGTAGGCGTTTGCATACGTGCGGTGATAGAACCCAGTCTTTATAGAATGCACATCACCATGTGATTAGTTAAAAAGATATATGAATTGCAAGGCTACTGACCGCGGAAATTTGACCGACTGTTAAAGAATTTTACTTGACAGCTGTAGTAACCGTGTTAACCTAACAATAATTACAACTTACTTAATATGTGCTGCGCCCCAGGGCCGTAGTGAGGGATGGCGAGACGGGCGGTCGCCAGGGCACCTAATGACAGGGGGGGCCAACTCAGGCCAATCAAGTCCCATTTTGTGCTATAGAGGTTGCCGGCTGAACTTAGGGATGTACAAACAATATGCATTCACAGGGGCACACATTTCTAAGGGGAGCTATAAGGTGACATCTAGATATATGTTTTTCTGGAACAACATCAAGATGGGAGAAATTTGTTTAAGTGCTGACTACTACTTTGAACGCCCATTGGGCAACTCGGTGGTATGTCCAAAGTCAAGCAGTGGCATCACTTAAACAGCAAATAGAGGACATATTTCGTGTCTTGAAAGAAATGTAAAATATTCTAGTCTAAATGTTGGAACAATAGGAGATGTGGAAAGCCTAATCAAACAAATTGATCCTATACATTTCTTTGCCTGTTCTATTTGTGGGACGGCATACTCACAAAGTGATCGAGTCACCACTAGCACGCGAGGTAATACATGTCAGCCGATGGCAGCGCGAAATTCTGAATGTGTTAATGCTATCGAGTATAGAAATGCGCACTAAAGATATTAGCGGCATAAGAAACAGCGAGCAACACACCAAAAACAATTGGTATCGACCCATGCTTCACTGAGCATCTGAGGCGAAAGGTGAAACGTATGTTCTCGGAAATGGGTGATGATGAAGGACATTTACTGACTGGCGAAAGGGAATTTGAAAAAGAACACTATTTTACTGTATTATAACATTATTATAACACAACTTGAATGGCGATTTAAACGGATGTCAGAAGTGTCATGAATACTTTTCTCACCAGATAATCTCTACTGGACATGTGGAAAACTAAAGACCCAAACCACTGAGAACTAATACCTTCTTATTCCATTGAGGACGCATATCACAGCATCGACATGACTCTCAGGATAGTCTAGCGTAACATCACCAGTAACAGTTGCTTCATCTTCACAGTTTCAGCAAACTGAATGTTGCAAAAGATTATCCCTGTTCCACATTGGGCCAAGAGCTCTTAAGCACAGTATCTACTCAATTTGCAATTCCTTAAACTAAGACAGTGTAATTCATGAGCTTGCGTCATTGAATACGAGAAAAGCATACATCGCGTAGACCCTAGGATTTATTTAAAGATGGTATTGATAATTGTAGTTCACAAACTGTATCTGTAAATGCACTAGTAGCGTATTTATTGATAGAGTTCTCACATAACAATTACCAACTTTAGTCTTGAAGGTTGAATGTTTTAGAAATCTGCAATCTAGTGTGTAGTATATAATTGTATTAATATGTTAATTGCTCCTTAATGACACATTCAAATATGTCTTGTGATTTGTGACTAGCTCATTTGCCAGCGTAAAACGTATGATTGCATGGAGAGCTTCTATTTATTAGGTTGGCAGTTCCAATGAATAAAGATACGTTATCACATTTAAGGTGATAATTACTTAAGAACCTGGCTGTACCACCAGAAATACAGGTACGACTATAGTCAACTACAGCACTCTGTCTCAA
Source organism: Chaetoderma sp. LZ-2023a (assembly GCA_034401795.1). NCBI lineage: Eukaryota > Metazoa > Mollusca > Caudofoveata > Chaetodermatida > Chaetodermatidae > Chaetoderma > Chaetoderma sp. LZ-2023a. Next base: position 82,810,491 of record CM067372.1, read on the forward strand.
AGATATCCTGAGCATATGTTGTAGAATAATGGGAACAACAACTATTCAACAGAGAGGCGCTTAGGGGCAGGACAAGAAATTATGGTGACTTTATCTTTATCCCCCACCCCACCCACACCCCTTACCTAATTAAGACCGATATTTTTATATTTCACAGTGTTCTATAAACAAAATGACCCCGAACTCTCACCCCTATTACATGTAGACCTAAGGAAGGGTACCACATTTTTAGTCCGCCCTTGTCGCCAGTAGACCGTACTATGGCCCTACACACACTTTCGCCTATACCTGTACCTTTTTCGATATTTGGATAATAATAATATGATGATGAAGATGACGCCACCGCCGCCGCCGCCGCCACCGCCGCCGACGACGACGCCACCGCCGACGCCGACGCCGATGACGATGACGGCGACGACGACGGCGACGACGGCGGTGACGACGGCGGCGATGACGGCGGCGATGACAGCGGCGACGCGGCGGCGACGACGGCTGCGACGGCGACAATGACGTTGACCACAACGGCGACCACAACGGCGACGACGGCGACGACGGCGACAACGACGACGACGATGTACTGAGTTCCACGGCTTCAGAAGTTTGGAAATATCAGTCCTTCGCCCTTGCAGGTTCTTCTTGGTTCTTAGTGTACCCAGTCATACGCCGTTCAGATCTCAACGTAGCCCATTTATCAGGCGTCCTCTGTAGACATTGCTGGTAATTCCGAGTTCACATTCCAAGGCTTTCCGTGCAGGCGTGCTTAGTGGCATTAACAGAACACGGCCAAACATATATCATCTTAGATGTCACACCTTCACCGACAGCGCGACAATATTGTGCATAGCGTATAACGCACCATTGGAGAGTACGCTCTCCAGCCAGTGAAGTTGGGTGATACTATGAACATTCACAAGATGGGCATCGGCATACCGGTGGCCTTCAACACCATCAAACAATCAAAGACCTTGGACGCATTACACCAGGGATTGATGTAATGACGACGATTACGACTGGTAAAGCTGCTATTGGCAGATATCAAACTAAAAGTACGAGTAAAAATATGCATATTGGATCTATCTGAGCCAAACAGTGCACAAGTGTGTTGAAAGTTGTGTGTGCTGTAAAACTGCAATAACTGGCCAAGGGAAGCGTGATTGCATCTCGTTTTTACTACTGCAGCCACAGAATAAGTTCATCTTCATCATTGTATCTTTTGCAAATGATAATATCAACAACAACGACCACGAAAACCCCAACATCAACAACAACAAAATAATCACAACGACGACGACGACGACGACGACGACGACGACGACGACGACGACGACGACGACGACGACGAAGAAGAAGAATAAAGAAAAGAAGAAGAAGAGGAAGAAGAAGAGGGAGAAGAAGAAGAAGAAGACTTTTCATAGTAGTTTATTTACAGTTTTAAAATAACAAATTACATTACACATTAAAACATATCAATCACGCATAACTTAGCTTCATGTTAAAAACAATGCATTTCCCAACCGAACAGGAAAAACCGGACCAATAACGATCACAAATGTATCAGCACAATGATCCGGCACAATGATAGATAAATGCTCCCGTCTCAAATCACTACCAGCACGTCACGAGACTAACTCTCGTCTTCTTCTTCTTCTTCTTCTTTTCGTTCGCTGATCATACCGCCAGTCCTGTAAGTGCCTCTTGACATGATCATAAGCGTTATGTGCGTGGATCCATGGTTTATTAGAGTGCGCCGTGCGGCCTGGAACCTCCGTCTTCAGCACTCGAGGTTTCTGTCAGGGTTACCTCACCCTTACCTCCTTTAGTCGCCTCTTACGACACGCAGAGGATACGGAAGGTGTATTCTAAGCCCCACCTACAGGGCGAACTAACTCTCGTTTCAGTAGTGTTTCACAAAAACCCATTAAAATTAAGCTCGCCATTTTCTACGCTACATATTAGATTGTCAAAAGCCCAAAAACGTTGGAATTGATCTAAAGATCCTTCACATATTTGATATTGAAACTCGATATGAATTCGTGATCTCATTCTCGACAGACACTACCTAAGAGGATCCGTCTGTTTACGTCCATCCATTAGTCGTTGACGTGTGACGTATGTTGCCATTTTTACGTTCGCAATAACCCAGTTAAATAAACGATGTCGGATTTTGCCTTCAGATTTACGGGAACATTGAGGACAGTTGACACCTTGTATTTAATCAATGGGGTGAAAAACATCAACGCCCAACAAAAGTAAAGCAATACGTCTGATAGCTAGAAGCAACGGTATGAGACGAGAGCATGTAACGAACATGTGTGCAAGGTCCTCTTGCTCACCACATTCTACACAATCGTTATTAGGACGGTACCCAGCTCGGTAAAGAAATGTGCATGTGTTTAATGCTCTGTGCAAAATTCTCCAGGACAGATCTCCTTCATAATTGGTACAAGGATATTCATAAAAACATCTACAATACGCTACTGATGAAGTATCTAATGATAGATATCAAACCATATGTTATTGGCACAATTGCTCAAACTGACTCCATAATACTTTATTAATGATAATTTATAGAAATCTTTTTTGCAGTTCATATATGTAGAAACGGCGAATACACCATCTTTAAATATAGACTACAGCTCAATCTCATACAATGATTGAGGAATGTTGCTGGCCCGTTTTAGCATATCAATCCACTCATTTGGAATACTATTCCACAACATGTCTAATTTATTGTGCACTAACCGTTCATACCGATTTCGGAATTTAAGAGCCAAGATGTCAATTGAAATTTTCTTATCATTATGTACAATATCACCTATAACTGTAACTCTTGCTTTAATAAAATCTTCATAGAAAAACGTGAGCCCAGTTATAGTATTTCGTATGAGTGGATTAAAAAAGGGTGGCTCATTTAAAACATCTGCTCTACAAACAGGCTGTGATACTCTTGTGACTTTCAAGAAAAACCATGCGCTTAATAAGGATTTGTAAAAGCTAGACCTTGTGTCACAAAGTGTATTTATATCAAAATGTATAAAGAATAACTGGCGATCATAATTCAAATTTTGAACTTGTCTCAGAAACCAGCTAGTGAATCTAAAACATGGATGAAAGGAATTTAAAGCGAGGAACGATTGAACATACTGCATACGAAAGGCTTTTATTCTAGATCTCAAATGCACCAAACCCTGCCCTCCATTCTCCATGGGCAGAGAAAGTAATTCCTTCGTCACCCAATGTTTCTCCTGCCAAACGAAATTAACTAGACGTTATTGAATAGAATTCACCCGCTCAATTGGGGGTCTACAACGGAAAATCTATGCCAAAGCTTGGATGCAACAAGAAGCTTTGTAACCACAATACGGCCTCTTAATGAGAGTGCTTTCGATAATAAGAGCCAGTTAGCTATTTTATTGTTGATTTCCATTTCCATGCCTTCCCAGTTTTTTTCTGAACACGTAACTGAATTCCTTACATATACCCCGAGAACCTTTAATCCATCACTATTCCATTGTATTCCCAATGGTTGGTCAATTCTACCCTTCCATACAGCAGCCCAGAGACCTTCCGTTTTTTCCCAGATTAACTTTCGCATTGGACGAGTCTTCATATATCTTTAACCAATACTGCAATGCATCCATATCTTCATCTAAGGTAGGAAAAACAGTAACATCATCAGCATAAGCAGAGCAAATAACATTTTCATCCGCGGTATCAGGCAAGGCTACCCCCTTTAAGCCTCTTTCAGAACGTAACTTATGTAATAGTGGTTTGATGCATATGCTATAAGGCACCAGATAACGAGCAGCCTTGTCTGATACCCCGTTTGAAGGCAAAGGGAATTGATAAGGAATTGTTCATTTTTAGCAAACTTTGAGTATCACAATACAGAGTTTGAATGCATCTGGAAAAGATATGACCAAAACCAAATGTATTCAGAGTATCCAACAAGTAATTATGGCTGACGTTGCCTTTTTTTGGTCGAGAGAAACAACACCAAATGGTAATGATTGACAGTTTGAATAATCTATAATATCTGTTATTAATCTGATATTATTAGCGATCTTCCGCCATGGAATACAATAGCTTTGGTCCTCATGTATTATTTCTGGTAGAACCTTACAAATTCGATTGTAGAGCACTTTTGAAAATAGATTAAATCAACGCACACAAGAGATACGGGCCTCCAATTCTTTAAAAGACTAAGGTCACCTTTCTTTGGCAATAGCGTGATGACTGCTCGTCTACACGAGGTGGGTAATCGCAAATCTGTAATAGATTGATTAAAAGCATCAAGCCAATCCTGGCCAATGGTTTCCCAGAATGTCTTATAAAACTCCGATGGAAAACCACTAATGCCAGGCGATTTATTGTTATTTAATTTCATAGCTGCCGAAAAGGCTTCGGAAAGACTACTTGCTTTTTCTAAATCACTTTTAGAGACCTCGCTCATTTGCGGAAGATCGGCTAATAATATATTCTCAGATTGCTTACATATTGGTGTATTGCTATAGAGGTCACTGTAGAAATCTGAAGCATAAGACAATATATCTGCGTCTGTGTCTACAATGGAACCATCTGGTAGCAATAAATGCGAAATTGTCTTATTTACACCACGTTTGTTTTCAAGGTAAAAAAATATTTTGTGGGGGCTATCTGACTCATTGATGTGCTGAAAGCTAGACCTCACCCACGCTCCCCTGGCCTGCTGTTTAAGAGAGCTGATAACATTGTTTGTTTTGTTTCAGTTGATAAGATAAGTTATCTGTTTTCGGTATTTGGGTTAATAACTGATCGATGTCAGATTGCAAGTGCATTCTTTCCTCTCTTAAGGTATAGGCTCGCTCACGTGAAAAACGCTGTGATATGGTACAAATGTGATTTTCCCCATATACCACCATTTCCGTAAGCAATCAAAATTTGACCTTTTTCCCTACATGTTCCCCAAAAGACAGTGATTAAATTGCAATAATGTTTGTCCTTTAACAATTCAGTATTTAGACACCAATACGCACTATTCCGTTTCGCGGATTTGAGCTGAAATGTAAACTTAACATAGCAGTGATCGGAGTCATTACAAGGCACTGTTACACATGACTTGACAAATTGTTTATAATGACTAGAAATATAAAACCTATCTAATCTGGAAGACGTACCATCAGATCTACTCCACGTAAATATCTTTGAAAAAGGATATAACGATCTAAACACATCGGTGAATTTTTGACAATTAATCATTGACTGTAGTGCTTTAGCAGCTGGTGGATTGGGTTCAACCTCAGACGTCCTGTCTTTCCCGTGGTCTAGTGTACAATTAAAGTAAAATTTTACTTACACGAGATCTGAAAGAGGCCTTCAAACTTGGCTGCTTCTTTAGACGAAACATCTGGTGCACTAAGAGCTTTAAATTGGGTTGGTATTCTTCGCATCGCTCAACAACCTTCTTACTGTACTTTAAGCTTTCAATGAATGATTTAATATCGCCCACGGATTGCCTTACCTCTCTTGATTCAGAAAAATCTGCAATATTAGATATTTCAGAAACAACAGACATACTGTCTGTGTCCGTACCATCTTCATCACATGAATCAAGTAAAGTTATATTTTGAGCCACAGGTGGTATATCCCCAGCTTCTAGAATGTCATTGTCAAGGACAGAAGGGCCATGACCTGGTTTAATCAGTGAGATATTATGAGCGTCATTGTTCCAGAGCATAGAGATATTATTATCCAGCTCACCTATAATTTCCTGTGTGGTCATTATAGGTGTATCTGTCAGCACATATGTGTGTTTATTCTGGCGGTGTTCACATCACTAGTACTGGAATCATTAACGATGACATCGTCCTCAGATCTGTCTATAAGCCCGGCAGCATCTTTAACATAGCAGAAATTTCGAATATGCCATTTTGATGACAATGGAAACAAGTGATTTCACAGCCTGTGGGATTTGCCTCCGCAGACAATGTCTATATAATCTGGTACAGGTGGATTTTTAATCACTATCTGCACCTGTCACCGAAAACTCTTGACATGTCTCAGTTCGGGAGATTTGCATCCTAGAGGTATGGCTCGGCATATCCCTATCACATTCCCATATTCCTCTAGTGAACGCTTAATCATATAATTCGATATATACATATGGGGTGGGGTGGGGGGAGGGGGTACGTTAGAAATGATTAACTTTGTGGGCTCGTTCTCTATAGAGTGGACATTATGAAAACAGATTTCGACTTGAATTCCTTCAATACATAATTTATTTACTTTACGTTCAGTTTTGAGATAAATTGTTATGGCACCTTTAACATGCGAAGCTGCAACAATGGCACTAGCAGCTACAACGGAAACCGTACTTTTAACGTATGCCTCTATTGAAACACCGTCCATGCAATCAATTCGCACACCGTTCTTTCGGTCAATGCTCATAATCAGTAAACGAGCTTGAGCTAAACTCGCCTCTCGGGCCTTTTAACTTGTCAGCAAATCTGATCGTCTGGCTAGCCATTATTCCAACACAATAGGCTAATCAAACCTACCTATCCCAACCAGCCAACAGGTCGGCTATAGTAATGGCCGTAGCACTGATATAAACAGTTTATGTACTAACACTTAAATTATTGAATAACTCAATAATCCAAAACTATAACACATAATTATTAGCAAAAACAATATGAACGCTGTACACAAATTGGAAACAACTGTTAACCAAAAACCCGCGAATTCTCGATCAATATCAGAGCACAATTAGACACGTTTTCCTCGAAGAAGAAGAAGAAGAAGAAGAAGAAGAAGAAGAAGAAGAAGAAGAAGAAGAAGTAGAAGACTTTTCATGTACTTTATTTTGGATTCATAAAAAACGCTTTAATTTAATACATCACTCATAAATTATTTTTAAAAACACGTCATAGACAATATAAATATATTCCTGAATCAGTCTGAGTATCATTTAAATAAACATTGTATTTATGAAGAATAACAAATATGTCAAAATATCACAGATCTACGTCAATTTTGTAAAAAACAACAATCCAATCCGTATAAAAATCAATGGGAATCAGTCATCAAAATCATCAGTCATCAGTCATTAAAATGTAAAATGATGAAAGTGGACAAAATAATACTGAAAGGTATAACTAAATACCATTAAATGTTAAAATATCGTCGTCAGTACTACAAACGAAGTGGTCAATTGCCCAAAAATTTTTAAAGTTTTCTAGTGACCCATTTTGTTGGTGGTATTTAAATTCAATAGTCACACGAGCTCGCATTCGAGAAATGCATTCTCGAAGGGCGTCCGTCTGACCATTGCCATCCATTAGACGCTACCGCGTTACATAGGTAGCCATTTTAGCGTTTGCCATGATCCAATTGCATATACGATGTTTAATTTTACGTGCAGATTTAGACGAACAATGGGGGCATAGAAAGCCTTTGACATAATTCTCAGGCTTAAATTCATCAGCCAGTGTTAAAAATAGAACTGCTCGTCTAACAGCACACACAAGTGGTTGGAGACGTGAACATGTTATAAAAAGATGTGCTAAATCTTCACGATCGCCACAGTAAACACATTTATCATTAATACAATATCCGGCCTTATATAGAAAAACCCCAGTGTTGAGTGCCCCATGGAAAACCTTCCATGACAAATCTCCTTCGTAGTATGTACACGGATATTCATAAAAACAGAGACAATTATCTGTAAAATCAATATTTAGGGAAAGTAGATCTCTCCATATGTTACTTTTGGTATTATGTGAAATCATTGAGTAACATTTTAATAAAGACATCTTGTATAGTTCCTTCTTGCAAAGAGATGGTATCAATACAGTAAAAACCGAGTCATCATTAATATTGCATGATAAATCATAATTGTATACTGACCTGGGAATGTCAATAGGTCGATCTAATAGTTCGAACCATTCATTGGGTATGCTATCCCATAGAGTGTTCAAGTTTATTTGAAGCAATCGTCGAGACCTGTTGCCAATTTTAAGGAGTATGTCTTCAAGTGCAATTCGTTTATCATTTACCAAAATATCAGCTAGAATGGTAGCATTCGCACTTATAAAATCTTCGTAGCAAAAAGTAAATCCAGAGGAGATATTCTCGATCAAAGGATTTAGAAACAGTGGTTCATTTAAAACATCGATTTTACAGCTTGGATGCGATGTTCTCATAACATTGAAGAAAAACCAAGAATTGAGCACACTCTTATAAAAGATAGGTATATTACGAATCATCTGTACATCCAATTTAATAGAGAAAATCTGATAATCGTAATTTAGTTTATGTATCTGTTTGAGAAAGTAGCTGCTAAAGCTGAAACACGGATGAAAAGCGAAATAGTTCATAAAGGATTGTGCATACTGAATACGGAATGTCCGTATCCGAGATTCTAAATGCACTAGTCCTTGCCCACCTTTGTCTAAAGGCAGAAACAGTAACTCTTTGGGAAGCCAGTGCTTTCCAGACCAGATGAAGTTAATTAACAGTTTTTGAATAGCATTTAAAATATTACCAGGGACATCGATAACAGCTAACCTATGCCAAAGCTTAGAAGCAGCAAGCACATTAGTAATAGTGATCCTACCTCTAAACGATAGAGCTTTTGATAACGGGAGCCAGTTAAGAAGTTTTGTGCTGATTTCATTTTCAAGATTTTCCCAATTTTGTTTGCAAAAATCCAAAGAATTGCCAATATAAATACCGAGAATCTTTAATCCATTGCTATTCCATTTTAACCCCAAAGGCTCGTCAATACGCCATTTCCAGGAACCAACCCAAAAACCTTCTGACTTTGAGTGGTTAATTTTCGCGTTGGAGGCAGACTCATATACATGTATAAAATCTCGCAATTTAATAAAATCATCATTACACGTACACAAGGCAGTTATGTCATCAGCATAAGCTGAGCAAGAAACCCTTTCACCCGAGATATCAGGCATGGCCACCCCCCTCAGTCCGTTATTTGAGCGTATCTTAACTAATAATGGTTCGATACAGATACTGTACAAAGCGCCTGATAGTGAGCAACCCTGTCTGATACCACGGCTAAAAGAAACAGGCATAGATAACAAATTATTTATTTTCAGTAAACACGAAGTGTCATTGTAAAGAAGCTGAATGCATTTAACAAAAAAATCACCAAAGCCAAATGCGCGCAAGGTATTCAATAAATACTGGTGACTTACCCTATCAAACGCCTTCTCCTGATCTAGGGATACAACGCCAAGAGGTAACGACATGAAATTTGAATACTCGACGACGTCTGTTATCAACCTAATGGTATTGGAGATCTTACGTCCTGGTACGCAATAGCTTTGGTCTATGTGAATAATTTCTGCGAGTACTGTACGTATACGATTATACAAGGCCTTGGAAAATATTTTCAAATCTACACATAAAAGTGATACAGGTCTCCAGTTCTTTAAATTGGTTAAATCACCTTTCTTAGGTAATAATGTCACAACCGCTCGCCTGCATGAAATAGGTAATAACATGTCTTCAATTGATTCATTAAAAACATCAAGAAGATCAGAACCGATAGTTTCCCAAAAGGTTTTGTAAAATTCCGATGGTAGTCCATCAATTCCAGGAGCTTTGTTGTTATTGAGATGGTTAACAGCGTCAGTAAGCTCTGGTAAACTCAGGGCCCGATCTAACTCAATTCTGGAAAGCTCACTTAGATTAGGAAGATCTGATAAAAGCAGGTTTTCAGACACTTTGCATGAGCTTGACTTCGCATATAATTCACCATAGAAATCAGAGGCGTGGCTCAGAATATCCGTATCAGAATTAACCATTTCACCGGTTGGGATCTTCAACTGTGAAATAGTTTTATTCATCACACGTTTATTCTCAAGATTAAAAAAATATGTAGTAGGTCTATCTGATTCATTTATATGCTGGAATCGCGATCGAATCCAAGCACCCCTATTTTGCTCTTTGAGGAGAGTTGTTAATTCAGATTGCTTTTGGTTAATTACCTCTAATAATTCATTTGTTTTTGGAATTTTGACCGATAACTGATCAATTTCAGCTTGTAAGTCTGATCGTCGCTCACGGAAAAGGACAGCTCGTTCTCGGGAATAACGCTGTGATAAAATACATATATGCTTTTTGGCCAAATCCCACCAATCCTGTAGACAATCAAAATCACATTTTTTCCCTTGCCAACCATTCCAGAAATCATTAATTAAAAGCACATAGTTTCTTTCACTCAACACAGCGGTATTCATGCACCAATATGCACTTTTCCGTTTTACACTTTTAAGCTGAAATATTGCTCTAACATAATCATGGTCAGAATTGGTGCAAGGAATTATGGAACAACTGCTTAAAAACTGTCTAAAATTACTATGAATGTAAAAACGATCAAGTCTGGATGCAGTCCCATCGGACCTGTGCCAGGTGAACATTTCAGATTGTGGATAGAGGCAGCGATATGCATCAGTAAGACTATTATTGCTTGTAATTAAAGATTTAAGCGAATCCGCAGCTGGAGGGTGTGGTTCTGTTGCTGATGTTCTATCTAACTCATAATCAAGTGTACAGTTAAAATCACCACCTAATATTATTGGATATGGTTCGGACAATGTGGAAATATGAGTTTTTAGCATATCTATGCATTTCAATTTGTCATGAGACTCTGTGGGATTGTAAACATTAATCAGATAAAAATAGATGCCATGTATATTTGCTGTGACATGTAAGATTCTTCCCTGAGCAACTGTGATCGTTTCAATGATATTTACATTTAACTTGGGTTTAAATATTATAGCAACACCAGCTGTATTTGTATTAAAATGTGAAAAGACAGCTTGACCTCTCCATATAAGTCGCCATAGCGACTCATCCGGCTGAATTGTGTGAGTATCCTGGAGAAACACAATATCGGCAAATAAATCTTTGCGAAGTTCATTAAAAATACGAAATCTTTTAAAAGAGTCACGACAACCTCTCGTATTTAGTGTAACAATTGAGAGGGAAGCCATAATTAAAAATAATTGAATAAATCTTAGAACAAAGATACCCATAATTGTTTGGTGTAGAAAAGAAACTGTATTCAAGTCCGTTACTAGATTGACCATAGGCGGAACAATTAATTCCGTAAGCTACGGTGTAGCTTAGTGACTATTTTGGTGACACGAGACTTGAACGCAGATTCTAAGCCAGGTTGTTTCTTCAATCGTATCAACTGATGTATCAGTAATTTTAAGTTGGGTTGAAAGGCTTTGCATTTATCTATTACCTTTTTACTATATTTTACACTTTCTATAAATAGTTTCACATCTTCAAGAGAGGGCATTACCTCCCTTGAATCAATAAAATCTGTCATGTCCGAAAGTTCTGAACCAATAGACATGCTATCAGCGTCGCTGGTGTCCTCGTCCAGCAGTTCACCCTGCGATAAAGGCGGTATACCACCTGCTTCTATTCCAAGCCTGTCCGAATCACAAGGATCATGTCCAGGTTTGAAAACTATAGATGCATTATTAACACTGGTTGCTTTCGCCAATGAGATATTTACATCGAGTTCACTTAGGATTTCTTGTGTCGACATAACAGTTTTTTCAGCTACACAACCCTCGTCAGATAATGGAACAGGGTCGTGTAATTCCGATTCACGGTGAATTTGAATGACAGTGACAGCAGAGTCCCCATTGGCCGCCGTGTTGGAATTACCAGGTTCATCTGTGAACAGAGCTGAGTTTTGCTGAGTAGCCTGGTCCATTGAAGTAGCATCATCTACAACAGTGGAATTATCCGACGGTGCACTGGTAATGTCCGCCTCATTATCGGTTTCAGGATCAGTGACAATTAGATCATCGCCCAAGACGCTATAACGATTGGAAAACTGAGTCTTACGACGTTTATTCTGAGGTGATTTCTTAGGTGACGATTTACTGACTTTATCAACTGGTTTATCGTTTCTTTGTGACAGTGTTTGTGGAAAATTGTTATCATTTAGCACAAGATCGGTATTCGGTATGACGTCACGATTTTTACTGTTGACCGGCTCGTCCGCAACATTGTTGTTACGGTTATCATGACCCACCGAATTGTCGTGAATGTCATTCAATGGGCAAAAGCGTTGAAAATGTCCTTTCTGAGCACATTTAAAACAGACAATCTCGTCCGTACTTATAAATAGTCTATGGGACCTTCCTATGTACGGGATGTCCACAAACTCCGGTAATGGGGACTTTTCCATTACAATCTGGATCTGCCGTCTAAAACTTTTCACATGTCTTAACTCTGGTGACTTGCAGCCTAAAGGTATTGGCCGGCAATTTCCGAGCACCTTTCCTTGGCTTTCCAACGCTTGTTTAATAACAAAGTTCGGGATGTATGGTGGGACATTAGATATAATTAATCTCGTCGGCTCATTCTCCAAGGAATACACATTGTGGTAGCAGCCACTTACGTTTATACCGTCAAGACACAGTCTATTGACTTGTTGCTCCGTTTTGACATAAACCGCGATTCCTCCTTTAATTCGTGAAGCAGCTACAATATTCTCCGGCTTTACGACGGCGGCGGCGCCTTTCACGTAGGCCTCTACCGCCACACCAGCTAGACTATCAACCCGTACACCATGTTTCCTATCAATGCCCGCGAATGGTTCGTAATCTAAAGCAGGGGTGGTGACGGGGTCACTTCGAGTCTCTCTCAGGCGCTCCGCATAACTAACCTGTCTGGCCATTGTCCAAACACAATAGCCTAATCAAGCGTCCACTTCGGCCAACAGGCCGACTACCCTATGCTAATGGCGCTATAAGTGTTACAAGTATATATAGAGTTACGAAAACCAGAGAAAAATCAAATTATGTATGAACACATTAATAAAACACAAAGTTATTAACACAAACATAAGCACATACGCGTTAGCGCATACAAAAGACAAAAAGTAAACACAACTGACAATTATAAACAGTCAACAAACGGACTAAACTGAGAGCTCTTCTAAAACACGTCTTTTCTCAAAGAAGTAGAAGAAGAAGAAGAAGAAGAAGAAGAAGACGACGACGACAACGACGACGACAACGACGACGATGAGTTTTATGTACGTACTGCATAAAGTTCCGCTTGAGTATACGGCCATTCATGATTTTTGTTGATATTTGCCAGTTGTTGACAGCTACCGAAATGTCTTGCCATACCTTGCGTGGTTGCCCTGAAAGTATATTAGTAGTAGTAGTAGTAGTAGTAGTAGTAGTAGTAGTAGTAGTAGTAGTAGTAGTAGTAGTAGTAGTAGTAACTGTAGCAACAGCAGCAGCAGCAGCAGCAGCAGCAGCAGCAGCAGCAGCAGTAGTAGTAGCAGCAGCAGCAGCTAAGATAGAAATGTTAGGAAGGGATAAACCAATGTACTGATTGTCTTATCATACTTCTGAATGCTTCCCGACCCCACAAACGGGGTTGTTATGACAATTTATTGGTAATTCTTGTAATCTGGTAGCTATCTTCTAATCCATCTATCGTTTCAGATTTGCATCTGGACCTCATCAATCCCGTAGAATAGCCACGCAATGTCAGAGTACTGAATAAATCCGAACTAGGAGATGATCCGAGTTATTTACACTTATATAATCCACAGATCCATTGAATGCATAGGCCCTATGCATGGTGAAATGATTTCTCGTGGTTAACCCCTCTTGTGTCAACTTAACTCTTCAAACTTCAAACCTTCTAGTTCAAGCCATTCAAAATCAGCCATGTAGTGGTCTTCAGGCATGTTTATTTGCAGGCCAACAGAAGAATATTTTTGAATATGTACCACTGGAATCACCGGCTCGGTAACCGAGCCAGTCATTCCAGTGATAAAATTTCAAAAATACTCTTCTCTTGGCCTTCAAATAGAAACTGGCTAAGCAAAACAGAAATTTTCTTTAACTTTACCCTTTTGATGGTCAAGCCGGCCAAAGTTCCAGTGGTAAATTTATAACAAATAGTCTTCTAAAATTAAAATTTTTTGAAAAATGTTGACCATTAAAACAATTAATTGATATAAGTAGTATTTTTAGCGCGTTGAGGCGCTGTTGACACAAGGGGGTGGGGTGGGAGGGGATGGTGGGGGGGGGGGGAGGGAGGAGTGGAGGTTGTTAAGTGGTCGGCGAGCTTCTGTTTGAAGTAAGCATTGTAAATGTAATGCACCATCTTTGCTGAATTTCTCTCCCTTGTAAATCCGCAATTCTATAAAGCCAACACATTAGAGGCATCCATTTTTAGCGATGCCCCGCCCATTTCTATCGATGTCCCGTCCATTTATAATGTAAACTATATTTTCCATATGTACCTGATTCTGATATATGCACATGAATAGTACGTGGTACAGTTCACTGATCCATCCGCCTGCTTGCTACACAGCTGGCCTACAACACAACAATACCATGTGCACATGTTGTCTGAGGTAGAACAAAGCTATTTGCTTAGATTAATTAAAACTTGTCAATTAATCAGTGCCATATTTGAAAAGCCAAACCATGATTGACGCGAGCAAAGCGTCCAAGCGAACAATAATAAAATCAGTATAAACAGAATACTAGGATCAAAATGAGAGATATGAGTAGCAAGAACCCAAAGGCATATTGGAATTTTATTAACCAGAAAAGTAACAACCTATGTCCAATAGACATAAACGACATGTATGAATATTTAAAAAATGTAAATAGAAATGAAGATGATACTGCCGACGAGAATATAGTTGAACCTCCAACATCAAGTGGTGAAAGCCCAGATCTGGATATCCCAATCAACGAAAATGTTATCTATAATGCTATTAAAAACCTGAAAACCAACAAAGCCGCAGGCATAGATAGTATTGCAAACGACTATATAAGGGCGACAACAATTATAATGATCAACATCTGTATTGACGTCTTCAATGAGGTAATGTACAGTGGATACCTGGACAGATACCTGTCCAGATACCTGGACAGAAGTATTAATAGTGCCAATATATAAGACAAAGGGTGACATCAACGAACCAAAAAACTACAGGCCTATCACATTACTAAGCTGTCTGGAGGCTCGTTACCTCAATCATATCAAACCGAATTGCTAAATTTTCTGGAGGTAAAAGTCTGTCTGAAAATCTGGCAGGTTTCCAACAAGACTACTCTACAACCGATCATATCTTTACTTTATCCTTACTAATAGAAATATTCAAAAAGAGAAAGAACAGATTATACTGCGATTTTATTGATTACGAAAAGGCTTTCGACAAGGTTTGGCGAAAAGTGCTATGGGAAAAACTAATAAAACATAATATAGGAGGGACGGTGTTTCGATTTATACGCAAGATGTATAGGAACATCAAGTCCATGGTTAAGGTAAACGGCGAACTATTCGAAACATTTATATGCAATCGCGGCGTCAGGCAGGGTGAAAACGTATCACCAATTCTATTCTCTATCTATCTAAATGATCTGGAGAGCTATCTCTAGAGTAGCGCCGTGAACCCAGTCAAGCTCAACTGTGCACAAAATGACCTAGACGTATTGTTAAAAATTGTGTTACCACTATATGCTGATAAACACAATCCTTATGAGCGATAGCCAAACTGAATTTCGAAAAATGCTAAATGCCTTTAGAATGTATGCCGATAAATGAAAGCTTAAAGTAAGTTTTGATAAAACTGAAATAATTATTTTTGGCAGTACTAAACGTTACTATGAATGATTAAATTTTTATATTAATGGAATTATTATGTCTATCAATGGTAAGTTTACGAAAGCGCGCAAGCATATATGTGACAGATCACGCAAAGCAGTATATTCCCTACTAAAAAATGATTGCAGATTAGATTTACCCATTGACTTCCAACTAAAACTGTTCCACCAATTAGTAGACCCGATCCTACTATATGGCTCCGCAGTAGTTGGAATTGAATGCTGCGATCAACTGGACAGGCTAAAAACTGATTTTATTAGACATACTTTAAAAGTTAAGCGTAGTACGCCAAAGTATATGTTGCTAGATGAAACCGGCGAGCTACCAATATATATACAGGTTAATCATCGTATAATAAAATTTTGGCAAAAACCTCAGAGAATTACTCTTACTCATTTCCGAGCAACAAACCATCACTTACCTATCGAAACAGGGCGTTGGGACAGGATAACAAGAGAACAAAGAATCTTTAAATTATGCCAACAGAATGAAATCGGAGATGAATACCATTACTTATTCACCTGCGATTATTTAAAAAAAGAAAGAACAAACATCTTGCCTAAATCAAGCTACACACATCCAAACTACTATGAGTTCCATAAGCTATTCTCTACGCAGAACATAAACTTGCAAGTAAAACTATCTGGATTTATCAAGGTGATTATACATCAATTCCCTGCTCTTAGGAAGACAACGAATTAAAATGTACGATGGCGACGATGACAGACCACAACCCCAAAGCTAAATGTTAGCGACTACGATGACAAAGAGAATGACAACAGTCGTTTAGACTAGGAACAGCAATGAAAGTAAGCGACAATAACGACGAAGACGACGATGATGGTGAAGACGGCGACGATAGCAGCAACACCAACAATGACAACACCAACGATACAAAGCATTGACCACGACGACTACGAAATGAATACCAACAACATGAGCAACAGCAACAAGAACAATACCAACAAGAACACCAACAACACGTACAAGATCAACAATAATAACATCTACAACAACAAGAACAACAGCAACAGCAACAACAGCAACAACAGCAACAACAACAACAACAACAACTACTACTACAACATCAACTACTACTGCAATAACAACAACTCCAACAAAAACAACGGCAACAGCAACGACGACGACAACGACAAACAACAAGAACAAGAATAACAAGACCAAGAACAACAACAACAACAACAACAACAGCAGCAACAACAGCAACACAAACAACAACAGCTACAACAACAACAGCAATATCGAAACATATATATATATGTGTATACTGTATTCGGCAAGATATAATGTATACTAGCTACTACTCCAGGTAACTACTATGTATATATCCCCCATATACCATGGAACGTGGTCTGGCGTGTAAATAAATCATTTCATTTCATTTCATTTCAATTCTCACCAGAGACACAAATGTGTTTCTAATCTTATTCATTTGGAACTAAGAACAGGCTCACTTATATAGAAATGAATCAATTTTGCTTTTTCTAAGCGTCGAGCTGTAGCTTCCAGTCAAGTTTGGAGAAGATCCCTCCAGTAGAGGCAAAGTTATTGAAACATATCTTAAGAACACTGGGAAGAAAAACCCCTGGTAGAAACAAGAAGAGGGGTGAAGAAGAAGTATTTGACTAATTAATTACGTCATTAGCCAGCTGACGTCACAATTTAGATCACATAGATCATTTACGAAAACCAAAAAGCAGTCACTAAAGTATATAAATTGTATGATTTTGATGAATTTACCATTTAATACACATTGCGTTGAATAATTTAAAACTAATTTTACTGGGGAAACCTACAGATTTGTTGTATCTGATCTAGTTTTATCAAAAGAGCCTATGCGAAGCACAATAGAGCATTGCAATCACGAGGACCCACTCCACTCGTGATTGAACTTCAATGATGCACCCGTAGAACAAGATTTAACATGATGGTAATAAAGAATATATGACTGTGATGGAAACAGGGAGACGTTTTATGAAGCATTGGTAGAGGAATTCCCCTACAATGATATGAAACCGGAATTCCACTCCTGGCTAATTATACTAGATCTGCAACAGACCAACAAACCGAAAATGTAAAATGAAAAGCTAATCTATCCAAGTAATTTTAAATCCAGCCGGGAAATATTAATGAAGGAGATAATCCTTCGGGATTGCATAAGCTACTGTTTGCGCCTCCTGTCTTAGAACAACAGATTATTTACTAAGTCATTGCGCATTTGTGTTACAGCAGTTGGGCTGGCATATGATGACCTTGCCATGGAAACGGCGACATAAAGTCTAAACGGATAAGCGTTACTGCATTTAATAGATCTAGATAGTTCATGATAGGGAAGTAAATAGTACGAGCCAAAGCAAAGTTAAAGGCTGTGTTATAAGATATGGCTCATAGAATGGTGTAAAGGACCAATATACGTTGATATTTCCAGCTAACACCTTGCCTGATAATAGAGCGATCCATGTCTAGCTATGGCCCGCCCATTTATAGCTAAGCTCCGCCCACGCTTTGTCAGTATTGTGATCGATCGAACCCTGAATCCCCATAATCTGAATATCAAGGTAACTATGTAGGTAAGCTGTTGAAAAGTTTGAAACTAATTTGGCAGAATGTTTACTAAATAGTATGGGGCCAATCCACCACAGACGTACAGTTCGTACACTTGACGAACTATTCCAACATCATATTGACAGGCATGACTAACAAGTTACATGCTAATAATGCTATTAGTACACATTTCTATGATAATTGTGCGACGAAAGGCATGCCGTTTTTATTTGAAGCTGGTTTCCACCATTTAACTGCTTCCAGTAAAATTGGTTTGCAAATAGTCCATAGAATGATTATTTAATCATAAATTCACCAATGGACATGTAATTCAATCAGTTGCTGTTAGACCTTTGTCCTCATCGTGGCAGCCATACATCATTTGATTGCAATATCAGCCAACAAGTGAGGTATTGTGATTGTGACGTCAGATACTTTTGCGACAAATTTAATCCATCAATGGAGGATTCCAGTGTATCCATCAATCATATGACGTCATAATCAACTACGTTACGCGTAGGATAACGTCATAATCAATTCCATCATGAATGTAGATGTAGATAAGTTGTTCACGATCGTATAATTGATGGCAGACTAAGCGTTGTTGTACGAATTTGTATGTCTTTGCTATTTGTATGTCTTTACTATTCAATAAACATTCTGTTGGATATTTTGAAATTAATTTGACCGAGCGCTGTTGCTGCCAACAGCTTACCTGTATACTTTTCTGGAAATTGATAGTCAGGGAGTTCAGGGATATATCGATCCCAGCACGGGCGAAGTGTGGGCGGAACTTAGCTAAAGATGGGCAGGGCATAGCTAAATCTGTATTCCTCAATTATCGTACGAAAAGTATTTCGGGACCAAAAGATGGTGGCTGTTCCTTCGGTCACCAGCAGCAAACAACATCCTCCTGTTGGACCCAAAAGTCAGGTGGACACATGTCCAAGTTTGATTTCAATACCCACCTGGATGTTGATCTGTATTGACCATCATCAGTTGGAGGTAGCAGTCATCACAGGCGAGGTCAGGGATATCTACTGTCAGGTAATTCGTACTGGCGTTGCATGTACCGATAGGAGGATTCTTCACCTACAAAGAAAGACAATCAGGAATTCTCGAGCAATGTGTACAGGATTAACTTTAATCTAACCCCTCTTGTGTCAACTTAACCCTTCAAACTTCAAACCTTCTAGTTCAAACCAACCAAAATCAGCTATGTAGTGGTCTTGAGGCATGTCTATGTGCAGGAAAAGAGAAGAGTATTTTTGAATATTTACCACTGGAATGACTGGCTCGGTAACCGAGCCAGTCATTCCAGTGATAACTTTTCAAAAATACTATTCTCTTGGCCTTCAAATGGACACTGGCTAAGCAAAAACTTAAATTTTCTTTAACGTTACTCTTTTGATGGTCAAGCCGGCCAAGATTCCAGTGGTAAATTTATAAAAATAGTCTTCTAAAATTAAAATTACTTGAAAAATGTTGACCGTTAAAACGATTAATTGATAAAAAGTAGTATTCTGAGCGCTTTGAGGCGCTGTCGACACAAGGGGGTTAAATCTAGCAATATTGTCCTCGTATCTCGTTGTCTCCGCCGCCACTAGCATGGTTTACGTTATTGTCGTCATCGCCATTGACGTTGCGGTACGGTGACATAAACATCAACATTAAGAGCAATGTGCGTCTTTAATCATCGCCGTATTGACTTTGGTAGTGATGCTAGCCTTGCTGACATATTCACCATTATCACAATCGTCGTCGTTGTAATCGTTATTTTTGCCGTCATTGTAATCAGTGTATAGCTGTTGTTAGTATTGGGTGGTGGTAGTGGTGGTGGTGGTGGTGGTGGTGGTGGTCAGTGCTGGGTTACTCAAGAAGCGGACTAAGTACGTGCTTATGGCACCAGCAAAGCAGGGCCACCACCATATGAGAAATCTTTTCTTTATAAGAATTTGATATGTGGTACTTCAAAAAAGGTATGGAAGTGGTCATTATGGGAAAAATCAGAACTTTGTTACTATATTGGTAGACGTCCTTACTCTCCAGTACACACTCTTCTAACATTTCCCATTATCTTCGATTATCTTGTGTCATAGTATGGCCTGATGAAATTCGCAGTCAAATTAACCATTCTAGAGAAATCCGCATTTCAGTGTTACTAGGATATTTCCGCAAAAAGGTTATGTAAGAAATTATTCGGTCAGTCTTAAGTTACTGAATAGATCGTGTATCAATGACTGTCAACACAACACTGGGTCACGTGAGAAATCACATCGGGTTATAGCAATGGCAAACAAGATATTGTTCACAGAAAATATTTCTCGGAATGAAACCGAATGGTGAGAAAAACACTCGAGAACGTCTGCTGTATTCTGCCTGTGTACTGTTTTGTTTGAACTGTTTGCACCTAAACATTCAACATCAATGTTTGCTGCTGCATATCGATGTAGTGGCTGGCGGGATACTGTTTCAATGGACCTTTCCGGTTTTAGCTATGCCCCGCCCATCTCTAGCTAAGCTCCACCCACACCTACGCTGGTGTTGAGATCGATCGATCTCTGAACACCCTGACTATCAATTTCCAAAAAACTACACAGGTAAGCTGTTGAATATTTTGAAACTAATTTGACTGGGTGCTGTTGCTGCCTAAGGCATGTTTATTAAATAGCGAAGAATTACAAAGACATACAATTCATACCGCGTATCGGACTGTATGAGATTTAATGACCGTCTATATGGAACCCTTTGTGACGTAATGATTGTGACGTCATCATACACGCGCTGAGCTGATTATGACGTCATACGAGGTCAGATGATGGATGGATACTCTGGAAAATAGCACTACTCACAGTGATTCCATGCTGACATATTTAATTTGAAGACGGGAGTTTGGATTGACACACAAGGTAGAAGAGGAAATGCGAAGAGCGTGAATACTGGCAACATGTCTTGCAGGGTGTTGTAGCGGTTAT
>CM067372.1:82834205-82866705 GCA_034401795.1 Chaetoderma sp. LZ-2023a
CGGTTATCGAGCCAGTTATTCCAGTCATAAATCTTCATAAATGGTCTTTTATTGGCTCTTTTATCTCCACAGGTTGCTTTGGCAGCGGGTTTCTAAGGGTTTCAGGAGTCAAAAGGATCGAAAGACAAGCTATCTTAAGGACCACCTGTTCTTAGCGACCACCTGCGTGGTGCTCATAATGTGTTTGCTTAAGACATTACTGCCATTTCGAATTCATCTTCTTAGCTGATACTGACCGTGCATTGTGGACTGTTAAATTGATGCTGTCGCTGGCTATTCGGTATATGATCCAATAATATACAGCTGGTTCCACTTGACCGGCTTCTCAAAGCTATACGACTCGGCGAACCTATGGACAGGAAATACACAAAATATAAGGGTGGGGAAAGTTGTACATATACCAAGGTGACTAAACCATGAAGCATTACAGTATTTTACCCTATAAGGGCCGATATTGACACTGTGCCAGCCCAGTAACCTGCGTTATCAAAGTATGATCATTCTGGATGAATCCACTTTTAGCTGTTCCCCGCCCATCTCTAGCTAAACCATGTGTTGCACGTTTGGGATTGATTTATATCTTTGAATGCTGAATTCTCAGAATCCAATTTTCAAGGTAATTCATCTTTCCAGAGTGTCCATCTATCATCTGACGTCATAATCATGTAAGCGGCGTGTAGGATGACGTCTAATCATTATGCCGTAAATGATTCTATTTGGCCCGTTAAAGGTCGTTAACGCTTAATAGTCCGAATTGTATGTCTCTACTATTTAATAATCATGCTGTTGAGTATTTAAAACTAATTTGACTGGATGCGATAGGCAGCAACAGCGTCAGTCAAATTAGTTTCAAAATATTTAATAGCCTACCTGTATAGCTTTCTGTACATTGAAGGTCAGGGAGTTCAGAGATCGATCGATCCCAACACGAGCAAATTGTGGGTGGAGCTTGGCTAGAGAAGGGCGGGGCATAGCTACAAATGGAAAGGTGGGCTGTTGAATATTTTGAATATTTTGAAACTAATTTAACTGCCCAGTCAAATTAGTTTCAAAATATTCAACAGAATGCGCAGTGGCCGAGTGGGTAGGGAGTCCCGGCATCAATTCCCGGCCGGGCTGCCGCCTTGTGTGTACCTGAGCAAGGCATTTCACTCTGCGTTGTTCCAGTAAACCTGTCTGTGAAATAGGTACCTGTGAGGGTAGTGTCGGCAATACGGAATGTCGGCAAAAAGCCATCGATCGACTATATATGGCAGCATGGCTGTATGCTCCCTGCTCCCAAAGAGAGATTGTGCAGGAATGAAAAAGGGCGGGGTGGGGGTGGGTGTGTGTGTGTTAACGTTGGAATGTCGGCTGAGCATAAAGTGCAAGCAGACTATCCGTATGCTATACCTATATATTAAACAGTAAAGCCATACGATTTGTACAACTTGACGGACTATTTCATGTATGGTAATGATTTGATCAAAACTCCCGGTAGTGGAGAGAGAATTCATACAATCGTGCATTTTTTTAATTTTGGCATGGTGTTAGGTATGGGCATAAGGTTTTCAAAAACCATCGCAAACAAGTTGGCGACGCCCTCTGGTCATTTTCAAGGTCAACGGTCATTTTCAATGTCATTTTTATTCGAAAATGACCAAAACTTGTGAACTAATCAACTTAGAAAGACGATACCAATGAGTTCATTTTTCAAGTTTTTGAACACCTCACTGTCACCCTGTACTCAGAAATCCAATATGGCCGTTAAAATTGCCATCAGTATCGCGGAAAATGGTCATAAGCCTCAAACACAGTCACGACAAATATGATCTTAAAGACGACAACTTATGTTTTCAATCTCAAGGAGTTCAAATCTTTTTAGGTGTTTACACTTCTCATTATCATCCAATAGTCAGGAATCCAATATGACTGCCATTTCAAATTTCATTTATTTCTTCTACGTAAACACATATGCTCTGGCATCCAGATAGTCAAAGATACACAAACTAAAACACGTTTTAGACTAGATTATACATATTGCTATCAGCATTAAGGCAAGTATAACATATATGAATTGAGATAAGAATACTGAAAAACATACAGTTTAAAGCTAGGCTAGAAAAATAAACGAAATTACTGCTAATTACAGTAATTAGGTGACGCACTAGTCAGAGGTAATTTCAGCAGCAGTAATGCACTATTACCGGATAGTCCAAGGCTGCTGCCCGTGCAGCCAACTCCAAGTCCTCAAATGTGACCAAAAATAATATTCCAACCAGCAGTCTTTCGATCCTTTGGCATTTGAACCAAATCTTCGAATAAAGATAGGATAGATCATGTTTCCATATCATTGTTGGTGCAGCATACTGCACACTGGCACAATGGGCTACAGTGAATTCCGGCTCGAAAGCACTTGCAGTTGCCCTTGCAAGTGACCAAGCAGCCACAGTGCAGTAGCAGAGAGCATCACAGGCTGGCATCTGGCAGGTCGGTCCAATACGGCACATGGGTCTGGGTTTGGGGACTTTCGAGATAGACTGCCTCCAGATGAATACTGCAGCGAGCAGTGGACGCCTCGCGTGCTGAAGCAAGGTGCTATGTCGGTGAGATGGATTCAAGAGATTTGCGGCCGTGGGTAAACATTAACTTCCTTGCTTCATCAATGGGCGAGTCCGCGCCGCAGTTTTTACTGTACATCAATATAGTCAAGCCCTCGAGACGTTGCATGTGCAGTGAGTCCAGGGTGAGGAAGGTCGGATCTTGGGTGCTGGCGATGAAGGTGTCAATGACCTCAGAAAAATCAGCACACGCATTGCATGCCTTCTTTTCACTTATTCCAAACATCGCTGACATTAGATTACACACTGTGTATGCGTGGAAGAAGGAGAGTGCCTGGTGGCGTTGAGGTTAGAGCTGTTGAGAGATGTGATGGATTGGGATTTTTCTGAATACCTTCTCTGACCGAAACACATCCGATGGCTCTGACAGATTCAGCTGATGGAAGTGATAGATGGCGAGGACGACAAAGTCAGTGTCCACTGTACTGAGGTAGCCTTTGGTGCGTCATTGCTCAGCAGCATAGCGCAAATGGAGCATCATTCGTCTGTCAGGTTCTTCTTGCTGGCACAGAGAGAAGGCCGTTACGTCAGTCAGTCTGTTGCTGAGCACAAGGTCAGCCTTTGTCGTGAGGAGATAATACTTTGCATCAGTGGTATTTTTCTCAAGTTGTTCGCTCATCTTTGTTATGAGACTCTTTTAGGAACTTCTGCTATTCAGCACACTTTGGCAGATGTGTCTTTGTCCTTCGTCAAGACCATAGTTCGCTTCCCTGTCGTTTCAACACACATGACACGAGTCTGTGATTTAGGACTTGCATCTTGATATGTGTCCCAGACCAGACCAGAATGGCAGCAGATGCATCTGTGTGGACTCTCCGAACAGTGACATGCTGGGGGTTTTACGATATAAATAACGGCTGACATGTCCAGCAAAACCAAGAAGGCCTCTTTGGCTGTTAGAGAGCTCAGAGCACCCGGGATCAGGCAACCGGGCAGACAGCCAAGAAGAACCGACTTGTTACCTGACATCAGTTTCCCAATATCAGATAAGGAAGAAGGCTTGAGCTTATTCTCGTGTCTGAAGAAGTCATCTATGTGAGCATCACGTCGTGCGTGCAGGGATAGAAACATCTTGGTGATAAGCGCTGCATTTGCCTTTGCTGATCCCAACATGTTAGCACTCTTCATCAAATTCACAGGTGGCCGGTTGCTAAAAGTGTGCAAGTTTGCCCTTGGAATGACATCAGACAAGGGCTTGGAGGTATTTTCCAATTCTGTCCCTAAGGAACTCTGTAAACCTGGCTTTGTCAAGGTTCGACGCTTCCCTTAAACAGTTGACAGTCTCAGGATCCATGACTTCGCTCTGGACCTGGACCACTATGGCAAGCTCTGGACATGTCTCCATGATGGGGTTGACAATTTTCCCTGCTTGACAAGATTGAGTAAAGCTTTGAGGTCTTGCAGGAACTTGTTCTGTTCCGCAGCTGAAGAGAGACTGACATTTTTAAATTCATCGACGGCCCTCAGGTTCGCGAGCTCGATGGCCTTGTACTCCTCTTGCTGACCATAGAGAGACATTTAGCACCACTATCGTTCTTCAGAAATTTGATGCTATGCTCCTGGCTCTAATTAAGTGTCATGAGGGAGAACTTCTTGCCACCACATTGCACGTGCACGACGAGCCTCCCCTCCATAAAGGCTTCATGGACACTTGGATGGGTATCTGGCAGACGTGCCATGTCTTTCAGAAAGACAGGCATCCAGTTGGCATAGATTGTGTGTCCGAAGGCAAATAATCATGGGCACAGGTCCTCGCAGGCATTAAGAGTCAGAGGCCAATCACCCACACACTGACCTCGGACAATGCGGCAGCTGATTAGCAGGCAGCCTCAAACTGTTGTCCAGTAACATACGGTTGGAGCATTGGCAATGAGTCTTCTCCCACATCTCCATGGATTTATGAGGACCATACCCCTCTTGGCAGTCCTCAATGTATGCCTGAACCTTGAGTACATGGAGCCAACCAAGAGTGAGCAGATATGAGTACCGAGTGCGCTTGGCGTTCTTGTCACCTAGAAGAGATGCTGCAATGCCAGAGAATACTTTTGCTAGAGAGAACGTCTGTCCCAGCCAGATACGTCCAACCGCGTCCCGCCGCATTGTTGAGATGTCATCCCGACGTGGAGGAAGCCCATTAAGCACACCATCTTCGATTCACCAACCACGTCACAATACTCTCACTGACACTTCTTCTGCTGGACGTAGAGAGGACAGTCACATACAATCATGGGAATCTGGCCAGGATTTACAAAATCGATTGCCTTCCGGGACATAAGCATTGAATTCCTCTGCATGGCGACTGATGATGCCTTCTCATAGAAAATATGGAAAATCCTAACTGTCGTCCTTGATCCGACATCTTCTGAACGTTGACTATGAGAGAAGAACGCAGAGTAGGTCACTGACGTTTCTTGCAGCTATCCACCCTTTTCGACCAAGAACATGTACAGATGTTTGAGGCATGCTTCTTCAGGCACTCCGGTTCGGAGATTTTCGAATTCATGATACGGTGATGTCGCCAGCATATTCATCAATGTAGAGAACAATTACGTAGTCGTTCGGAAGCCGGATAGTGGCACTTTCATGAAGATCTAGACTTAGAGGTGGGTGGAGGGTTCTCCCCCCCCATGTTGACATGAGTTAGATGACTGGTTAGTATTATGGCAGTGTCATGGAGCTCATAGCTGCCTGGCTCATCAAGGTTGTCACTGCACTTTGTCGCAAAGACTTTCCACTGGGTGTTGGTAGACATGGCGACTCCATCTTCGGCCCACTGCTTTGAGGCGACTCGGTTAAAGCCCTTCCTCACGTTCATGACTCGATCATATGACACCGAAATGTCCAGAGCATGGAATGTGCCGATGGGTCCTTTCTGTCGACCATTACCATGAAGCTTCACTCCCAGTTAGAGAGGAAAGTGAGTCTCTCTATTATTCAGTTTATAGAGAGTGAGACCCGGGCTTGACTGCTTAGTAACATTGCTGCATATTAGTTGAGAGGTAGTGCAGCCACTCTGATTTTGGCACTGATGCTGGCCTGATCCTCTTTCACTTTTTCTGTTATAGAGCTTGATCCTTCGAGCAGGATATCTAGAACGGTCAGAAAAGTATTGGCAACAAACTCACTTAGACCATTTAAGTTGAATGACCCATTGAAAGGCATTTGTTGCAGAAGAATGTAGTTGCGCAACTTTCTCAACCTCATCTTCTGTCACAAAGATGCACCAACTGTCTTGTTTATGGGGGACATGTACACTTCTTTACCATCCTTGAACGCAGACTAGTCAGGTCCTAGTTTTTATAGGATATGCGCCTTGAACCTTGTAGCATGAACATTCACATCAATCTAATTAGAGCCGAGTACCTGCAGACGCTGATCATACAATCTCCTCAATATAGAGAGCTTATGAGGATAACGGTTGAACTGCACACGCGCTACAAGCTGAGAAATTACCCACGGGTCGTAGAACTGCTGGTTGGAAGAGATTTTTTGTCGCATTTCACGACTTGGAGTTGGCTGCATGGCAGCAGTCTTAAGCTTCCTATAGCACAATGAGTGATAATGAACCTTTTGCAGATGCTGCATCCTCAGCGTTGATTGTAGTATTCAGATGTGCATAAACCACCCAGTTCTGAGATTATGCAGCCCATTTGAAGAGATTTTTGCCACAGTTAGAATTCCTCACACGGTACATTGGTTCATCACCATTTGCTTCATACCTCTCGCAAATTAGGGAGCTTTGACTGCTTTCAGCTATAACGTTGCCATTTTGCCTGCGATATTGGATTTATGACAATTGGATGACACCAATGCGTTCGAAAACTTGAAAAGTGAACTCTTTGATGTCGGAAACATATGTCTAGAACCCCAGACCATTCGCAAACATACGTCTAGAACCACAGACCATATTTCTATGTCGATTAGTTCCAGAGTTATGGCAATTTGCGACTAAAATGACCTTGAAAAATTACATGTCACCTTGAGAATAACCTTAAAACAGCAAGTCAAACTCAGAAATGGATTCTCCGCACCAAGAAACGTGGAAAAGTGGTATTATACGAGGGTCTAGTGCTAACAGGAGCTGAGATATGACATTCACTTTTTCCGGCGGCGACCATATTGGATTTTTGCAAGGAGGCCACCAGAGATCGCCCCCTAGCTTGCTTGCGATGGTTTTTGAAACCCTTATGCTCATACCTAACACCATGCCAAATTACATAAACTTGGCACCAAGTTCAGAATTTTTACTAATTATGACATATTCCCTCTCCGCTACGGTGTAATTGCAGTTCAAAGATATATCCTGAGAATACCCATTCATTCCTTATCTTCTATGCAATGGTGGTCAAAGATTATGGTCACCGCTTAGGTAGGCAGGCATCTTCAGAAACTCCAGGGTAACATCCTACCCAAGTATGATAGTAATCCGATAAAAGCTCTAGGTGTAGTCACACTTCACAGATCTATATTGAAATCCCATACATTTCCTATGGGATCTTATTGCCCACGGAAAAGTCGTTAGCTCGAAATCTCCTGGGCAAATCCGAAATAAAAGCACAGGCACACGATTCCAGAGGTTAATCAATATTGGAGTTGATCTGATGAAAACTGTAGGAGGAGATGCGGTGCAAACTTTTTGGCGAAGAATAAGAAAAAAGGAGCAGAAGAAGAAAGGTCCTGAGTGATTTTTAATAATCTGCTGTTGCATTGCAGATTGGCGCTTTTTAAGTTACGAGTTACAACTAAAATGGCGGTTCGATGCATTTTCTTTCAGTAATGTATCATGTAACATATCTCAATATTATACAGCCTATCAAGTGACCGTTACAGACATCTAATATGTAGGTTCGTGATGTCATTGACGTCAATCATACCTACGAGTGGCGTTGTTCCCTCCCATCTCACTGTCAGCGGACCAGGCGATACCTCCAGATAGTTATTCTCGTAATCAGCTGTAGGCTGTCCATTCCCACAAGGCGGCTACAACATAAAAATTATACCATCCGGTTTATTATAAAGCAATAACAGCAATTCCACGCTTAATTGGATGCCAAGAAGAATTGCCCTATGGCGTCATTGGCATAATACAGTTACACGGGCACGCTAACTTAGCTCATGGGAATAAATATTGTTGCGGCATAACGGGTTTGTCTAAATAGATTTCTGGCTATGCCCCGCCCATTTCTAGCTAAGATCAGCCCACCTTTTACGCGTATTGGAATCAATTAAAAACCTCGAAACTGGAGCTCCCAGAATCTAAATTTCAAGATAACTATACAAGTAATCAGTTGAATATTTTAATATTAAATTGTAATTAAATAAGCGTAAGACGTACAAGTCATACGCTTTCGGTGACGAGCTTTTCCACGCTCATGAAGGAGCTACGTCAGTTTGATTGTGGCATAGGCTAACAAGAGGAATATTTCATTATAACGTCAGATAATCGCTAACAAGTGGCATATTTGATTATAACGTCAGATAATCCTGTACCAGATCGGATCCTTCAATTGGATCAGGCGTGTAGCCAGAGGGGTTGGGGGTCGGGGGTGGGGGGGGGGGGTATTTGTGTTTGTGTTTATAAGTGTTTGGGTATTTCGGATAAACCCACCCACACAACTAGCGTTCCGCCATTTCTCTATGCCCATTTTAAACAAGTACTTTCATCATTTTAGAATGGTAAACGGTGTCAACGGTTTCAACGCCAGAGACATATTACACCATATTCCTTATCATTTCAGAATTTTTCTGTTAATATTTTAAAATAATTTGACTGACCAGAATTGTCATGATAGCAACGCCATTCAATCTTTTCAAAATAATCAACGGCTTTTTGTTTTAAACTTGCGATACATGGGTTTCCTCGAGGTTTAACCTGGTCTCTAAACGTTCCGTTCAAATCAGGCAATGGAAATCAATAGTTGTGTGTAGGTGCCAAATAATCAACCATCACAATTCCAAGATTTATTTCACGGGTGCATATAGAGTGCTTAATTTTCCTATTTATGGTGTTGGTCTGGAAGGTAGTGCTCACGGCTATCGAGTGGATTCTGGAGCGGGGTTTCTCGGCCGCACCTGCTCCCTGCCACTCCCCCACCAAGATGATTTTTCTATTGGTGTCCATATTCCATATTGTAGAAGTTTCCAAGGGCAATACCTTTAGTGTTTATGGTTAAATCAGATTAATTTTCGCAACACCGATATTAGCTGTAGGTATCATCAATATGGACATTTTGATCAGGTTTAACGTCAATCTATCTAGAAATAACAAAACGTGTCAGAATTGTTTACGACAGACAGACAGACAGACAGACAGACAGACAGACAGACAGACAGACAGACAGACAGACAGACAGACAGACAGACAGACAGACAGACAGACAGACAGACAGACAGACAGACAGACAGACAGACAGACAGACAGACAGACAGACAGACAGACAGACAGACAGACAGACAGACAGACAGACAGACAGACAGACAGACAGACAGACAGACAGACAGACAGACAGACAGACAGACAGACAGACAGACAGACAGACAGACAGACAGACAGACAGACAGACAGACAGACAGACAGACAGACAGACAGACAGACAGACAGACAGACAGACAGACAGACAGACAGACAGACAGACAGACAGACAGACATACGGTCAAACAGACGCCCGATGGGGCGCATCGCCATAGTTCAGCTGAGTGGCATGTCAACAAAGCCAAAAAACATTTCACAAATATTCTGTTGAGAATTTTGAAATAAATTATCGTAAGACAGCAACGGCTTTCAGTCAAATAGGTTTCAAACTATTCACCATATTTCTTGTATGGTTGGCTAGAAATGAAGATATTAGGAACGCAGGATTATTTGAGCAACCTGATGCTTTGGACTCTAAATTTCCAGAATCTCGATTTCTAAGTAACTATGCAAGTACGCTATAGAATATTTTAAAATTAATTTGAGTGACATGTTACTATATATGCAGCAACAGTTCCAAGGTTTCAAAAATATCCGACTTGATATGTACTACATTGTACCTGTGTATTGAAATTCGGCCGTTCAGTTCAAATTGTTAAGATGTTGTGAGGACTAGATACGCTCTGATTAACTTGGCAATCATAATACGGATTCTCCTTTACTAGAAGAACAAAATGCTTTTTAAATTTTTGTAATCGGCCCAGCCAAAGCTGAGATAAGCATATAGCAACCACCTTGACAACCAAACGTTTTTAGCTATCGTTCTAGAGTTGTGACGTCACACCGGGATGACACCAATTCCTATTAGTCTAGATTATTATCTAGGGGAGCATAGCTAGGGTCTCTACTGCTGCGCGTATTAGGCACCTATGCACCTATTCTTTGACAATTCATTGTTCACACAGGGACACTCTTCGAGATGCACAAAGGTTCAATAATATCGAAGTTGATGATATTTTTGTTGTATGGTCACGGTGCCTGACATCACAATTCTAACGTATGGGCCTGTTAGAGGTGACAGTAACATCGGATTTCGTGTACGTGAATTAGGCTATATTTAATCAAACCCGCCCACACACTTCTTGGAATACAATTCTACAAATGCATATATATATATATATATATATATATATATATATATATATATATATATATATATATATATATATATATATATATATATATATATATATATTATCTTTCTGGATTGACTTTTTAAATGATAGTTAAGTAGGCCTACACCGCTCAGCGCACGCACGATCGCAATTTACCATTGTGTAGGCTTGTGAATAAATTTATGATTGCAATATAGGAGTTACTCCAGTTATGTGTTTAAAATTAACTAAAATGTCGGTTAAATATAAATCTAATCTAAACTAATTTATTTGCGTATAGTATACATTGACATATTATTGAGTACACAATTTAGGCAGCGGTCGATGTGCGTAGCGAGGCTTTCACTGCCGTCCGCACGCGTATAGTACAACTTAAATAACATATACTGTTGAATATTTTGAACATAATTGGGTTGGATTTCGACCCAAATTGTGTTCAAAATATTCAACATAGCGTTTCTTGTATCGTGTTCATATGGTTCTAACTACCATATTTGTGTTTTTGCTTTGGAAGCATTAAAACTTATTTATGAGCTGCACTGTAAGCAATGATACGCTAGCGACCTCTGAACATCTGTCAGTTCACCTACCTATTTAAAATCTGTTCATCCACTACAGTTTTGCTTTTTCATAACATTGAAATATGAGTGTATGCTACTTCCAAACATGGAAGAAGTTGGTTTGAAAACGATATAGTTCATATGGTTGTCACAGGCATGACGCCCCCCCCCCCCACCACCCCCCCCCCCCCACACACACACACCAACGTACGTGTTGACCCGTACATGCCTCTACAGTATTACTATACAAACACATTGCCAAACGCTTATAGGTAAACAATTACATTATAATCAGTAATCACGGGAAATTTTACATAGGATGCACTGACACACTTATTGTACATTCGTAATCTTCAGAAAAAGTTGTAACTGCACTCTGTAGCATATACATTTAGATATGAATAATAGTACAATTATAGCCATCGTCAACCTCTCCCACCAACCTCGATCATCACACTCCCATCCATCCCAGATATTACAGAGTACACCCAGTCCTTTCAAGAATGGTAATGGATCCGCAATTAGCCCTACTAGACTACATAGTATTTGTCACATGCATTGAAATATTGCCGATTTTCAGCATTGCCCATGGTTTACCGTAGTTATAGGCCTATTATTATGCGACAACCGTGTACGTAGTTATTATCGTCTATTATTATGCGACAACCGTGTACGTAGTTATTATCGTATATTATTATGCGACAACCGTGTACGTAGTTATTATCGTTTATTATTATGCGACAACCGTGTACGTAGTTATTATCGTCTATTATTATGCGACAACCGTGTACGTAGTTATTATCGTCTATTATTATGCGACAACCGTGTACGTAGTTATTATCGTCTATTATTATGCGACAACAGTGTACGTAGTTATTATCGTCTATTATTATGCGACAACCGTGTACGTAGTTATTATCGTCTATTATTATGCGACAACCGTGTACGTAGTTATTATCGTCTATTATTATGCGACAACCGTGTACGTAGTTATTATCGTCTATTCTTATGCGAATATAGCTATCCATTAAACCATTAAAAATGAGTAAATATCATAACAGATTTTTTTTTAAATCATGATTTTGTATTTCTTGAAGACTTAGCTTCAACCTGACATAATTTATGCAATGGCAGGTGAACTATATCCTGTTAAACGCACGTTTTAAAATATGTTACCTTTGTACTACAGACAGATAAATATTGACCCAGCTCACAGCGCCGTTCCCGGTGTGACGTCACAGCGAGTGGTGGTGTGATTCAGATTGAGGCGTCATTTAATCTCGTTATTTGGGCTGCTTAACATATTTTTCTCACTCCAAAGTGACGCTATTGTGTTTAAATAGTGTAGTAGACCATACAATTAATTGAAACTCATTGTCGACCGCAATTTCTTACAAGACGTAGGGGATCACAAACGAGAATTATATTTCAATAAAAAACCACTATAAATACAAGATTTTACCATATTTTAGAAATTAAAAAGAAGTCGCCAGACGCCATAACATTCACGATATGACATTATCGCTTGCATCGTCAGCCAGGTGTTTTAATTTCACATTACACCATATGGATTTTCAGACTAAAAGAAGCATTATACAGGTTCAAAGAGGGACATGCGCTTCGGTTCAAGTTCTAGTTTAACACACACTAGTGGGTATGTTGCATCGGATGAATAGGGCGGAGACAGAATGAAAGTTGTTGAGAGCTATGAACCATCAACAACAAAGTATGCCTACTATTCACGCAATGACGTCATACCAGAGCAACAATTCACGCGATGACGTCACTACTACAAAGGAATTAAAGAAAACCGCTTTCCGTGGCGAAATTGAGAGTTTTAAGGAATTAGAAAATATGTAATTAATATATTTTATGTTATTTAAAGTATACGAAAGCATCACTTGGCACGCTGTTATGTCATTTATATCAATAACCGGTAGATCCCAAAATATCAATTCCAAGGTAACTACCGGTATACAGCTAAGCCGTTGAATATTTTGAAACTAATTTGACTGGAATCTGTTGCTGTTATAGGCAACAACAGCTCCCAGTTAAAATAGTTACAAAATATTCAAGAGAAAATTTATTAAATTATAAATGAGTTTTCGAATTAGTCATTTAGGGTGTTGAAAGGGTTAAATAACAAGGTGTGATGTAAAACTATAGCCGCAGGTTAAGCGATAAAACCTTAATGATTTTTTGAAAATCAACGTGCATTGACTGTTCATAATACTTCATAATATATTATACGTGCAAGTATAGGCATTGATGCATGTGGGCGATCGTATTGCAACCGTCTCTGTCTTCCTCTCTTTATCGCCCGGTAGGAGACTGGCTAGTGTGTGCGTGCGTGCGTGCGTGCGTGCGTGCGTGTCTACGTGCGTGCGTGTGTACGGGCGCTTGTACGCACTGTCTGTCAGGGTATAGGCAAATTCTATGACTAGACTATTCTAGGACAATGCCTTAGTTAGCAATGTCTTCCAGTCCATTTATGCTCACATTATTCAACAGTACGTTTTATTTTGTTTTGAAAACAAGTTAACTTCTTTGTGAAATGTGTTCTACGTAGTATCTTAAACACATTTTATCCTTCTGAAATATATCAAGCGTCGTATTACTTGTCCCATCACACAGTTCTGCTACTCTAGAGACTCGAGAAACATGTGTGGTCACAAAAGTCAGTCGGATATCTCAACAACAAAGTTGTTTTTTTCAATTCCAGCAAATGATGGCACAGCGTCACAAGCCGCGTCGACATGGACGCCAGGCGTATTGCGTAACACCTATGGTGGTCAATACTGTGTGATTTTGTGAAAAGATGACTTAGTATTATTCATGTTTCCACTTGAAAATGGTATTCAGAAAGTCGAGAAGTAGACGGAGAACATCAGAGTCTGTATATGATTTCGTATTCTTTTTTCCTTGGAAGTCACCTCCAGTAGCAATGTCCATATGCTTGTTTGGGCTACAACTAGACAAGTATTAACTTAGAAACTTAGTAACTGAATAGACCATTTCCACTCTATCCATCCTTCATGTGACGTCATGGTCAACCACGTGAAGTGAAGGATGACATCATAATGAATAACATCAATATGACGTCATGAATAACGCAGATAAGTACGGCACGAACGCATAATTGAAGACGGACTATGCGTTGTTGTACGAATTGTATGTCTATACTATTTAATAAATAGTTTGTTGAATATTTTGAAACTAATTAGACGGGGCGTTGTTGCTGCTACAGGCAGAGACAGCACCCAGTTAAATTAGTTACAAAATATTCAACAGCTTACCTATGCTGTTTTCAGGAAATTAATAGTTAGGGCATTCGGGGATCGATCAATCCCAACACGTTGAAGTGTGGGTACAGGTTAGCCAGAGGTGGGAGGGACATAGATAAAACTGGAAAGGTTCATTGGAGAAATGGTTTGAAATGGTTCTGTGAGTGTCGCAGCATTATCACTGAATGATATACAATTGGAAAGCATGGTTAACGGATAGCATGCACACCAGATACTGCTACAACCGTGCATATTCATATCTCTTCTCTTAAAATTGGCAACGGAGTTAATTCATATTTTCTTGGTATTGACCAAACTGAGTGAAATAGGAGATAATATCTCTTACTTCAACACGTGGTCCAGCTCTTGTTGCATTAAAACTGTTCTGCCTCATATATATTTCTGCTTTCCTTTCCATTTTCTCATCCAATGTATCAATTACAGTTGTTTTGGGCACATAATTGGGTACTAAACACTGTTAACCTATCTTCAATAAGTTCCCGTTTTACATTGTCGTTCACAAGTGTTTTCCCTCTCTTAGGCTACTAGAAGACAAATAGTTGTATCAGTAGTGGCTACACTCTTTCTTCAGGCTTCAGTTCTCCAGCATCAGACCGGCTCATAGTGATCAAGTTCATCATGCAGTGATGTAAGTCCTTGCATCTACGGTACTGATGCAAAATTGTAGCATAACAATGTTCAGGTCACTCAATTCATGCATCTTTCCGAATAGAGAGGTTCGATCATCGGTCACACCAAAGAGTTGTATGGCGATACAGAATCTTAACGAATTACTACGTGTAATACAACTCATATAAGTGGAAAGCTTGCACAACTTATTCATCGATTATGCTACCTAGTCCATTTATCTTTCACCGATCCAGGTGGTAGTTGTTGTGGGTGCATATATTTAGCCAAGACAACATGGCAGCAAATGTGTGAACATGGCGTTGCCAGTTTCCATCATGACTTGCAAATACGAAGTTTATGTGCATCTTTAACATTTCAAGGTATGCTATCCAAAACGTGTGGTTTGGGTCATTCGCTAACTGACTACGAAATGCCTGCATATTTGTGGAAGGATTTTAGCGTCGTCTGTCAAATCCACGTATTCCAGATTCAACCATCACAAAAAGTGTTCGATGTGCACCGTACTGCTAACTTTTTGGCCAAGGTTACCGAGAATAGCTATGTAATAATGCTGCCCTTCCATGTCTTTGGTTGCATATTGTATACACGACTCTAATTCAGCCTATATGTCATCCCGACAGCTCAACATTTGCTGATCAATGGATCTAGAAGTTGAATATGATCTGAAGATCGTCTCGTGTCGTCTTCGTCTGGCCGAGTCCACACAACTTCTTTTGCCTTGCTATACAGTGACTGGACCACCGAAATCAGGGCATACCTAAGATGCTTTGGGAGATGGTAGAAAAGATATAGGATGAATGGACTCAATAACAAGAGAGATACATTTTTGTTATAAAGTCCTTCACAATTCCTCTTGCATACCGATGTTCTATCCATGGTGTTGCATGTCGCACGCCTATAAGAAAATTTAATGAATAGTTGTTGTTGTTGTTAATTATTCAGGTACTGTTAAAAATACTATACGAAATTCAACTTTTTCTCTTAATAATCATTGCTGATAATAAATTTCAGATTTTCATATTAATATCATTGCCGCTTGAATGGGCTGGAATTAGCGTATAATTAACCTTCCAGTAATTACTAAACTTTATTGTTCTGAAGAAGAAAAATCTATGTTTTTTTCCTACCTCAAGGAATTGTCATTGAACGCATCATTGCCAGTCCTATTATCTGAGCCTTATCCGAGCCGTAATGTAATAATATAACATTTTATGTTACACATTGGGAAACTGATGGTGGAGGTTAAACACATTCCCACTTACCATGGCATTCAACTAACTGATAAGGGAATAGATTAAACCCTTATTAATTAGTATTATTGGACTGTCCTCATTAGTATATACAGTGATACCTGTCTAAAACAACCACATTATGGGGGACGCACCATATGTTGCAATAATAAGTGATATACTAGCGCAAGGAACATGCTAACGAGTATGATTCTTATGTTAAAATATGGTGGTTCTCTAAGATTACCGATTGACAAATCACCTGTCTTAAAGAACTGCCATATTTTGGCGGCACATTAAAACATTTACCTGTAGGCCTGGAGTGGGAGAATTATGCTAAGTGCGTTCAACCCTTTCATGACGAAGACAGCCAAAACTGACAAGTCCAGTGGTCTTGGAGAATGCCCATTTACAGGTCAAGAGAAGACCATTTTGAAAATTTACCACTGGAATGACTCAAGGGTCATTCCCTTGGTAAATTTCAAAATTAGTCTTCTCCTGGCCTGCAAATGGGAATTCAATAAGAGAATAGTTATATTTTTCTTTCAAAATCTTGCAATTGAACGGTTAAACATAATATTAATTAACTCGTCGGGTCATTATATTAATTGTATGCTAATGATCTATAGCTTACTTGACAACACCTGGTATTTATCATGAATATGTTTGATTACGTTGCCTAGCCACTACAAATAATAACTACAACCAAATATGTGCAAACTAATTGCCAGAAAAAAGAATATGGTGTTTGTAATTTCGGAGGCAATATATTTATATGATTTGGAAAATTGACACGATTTTTCTAGTTGGACTAAAAATGTATTATTGTACGCACTTCATGGTTCGCTTTGCATTTTGACTAATCGTATGAACTCTATTTGCTGCAAATGAATTTAGAATTAACTCTTTAACTCTCATATCAGCCTAAAACGGCTTCTGCAGTGGTCTTGAGGAGTGTTCATTTGCAGGCCAAGAGAACAATGTTTCTTGAATATTTACCACTAGAATGACTGGTAGTACATTTTCAAAAGTAGTCTTCTTTTTGCCTGAAAATGGACGTTTAATAAGTACATATTTCTATATTCTTCACCAAATTTAGCCATTAAAGAGTTCAATGGACATTAAGTTTAACCCTATGAGTTAATTCATGTTCCACGGGTAAGATCCATGTCTAGCTATGCCCCGCTCATTTATAACTAATCCGCCCACAGTTTACATGTTTTGGAAGTATTTTAAAACTTAAAACCCTAATTACAAGAATCGAAATTTCAAGGTAACTATACAGGTAAGTTGTCTAATATTTTGAAATTAATTTGACTGGGGTTGGGAGGGGTTGTGCGTGCGTGCGTGCGTGCGTGCGTGCGTGCGTGCGTGCGTGCGTGCGTGCGTGCGTGCGTGCGTGCGTGCGTGCGTGCGTGGGGGGAGGGGGTGTTGCTGTTGCTGCAACAACTCCCAGTCAAATTAATTAAACAGAACGTTTTTTAAATCGTATATTTATACAATTTGTACACTTTGTAACTGACCTATCATTTTGATGGTGACGTCAGCCAACATGTGATATATTTGAGTACGATGCTAGATACTTGAGTAACAGATCGGACCCCTCTATTACATTTGAGAATGGAATCCCTGGTCCAAAATCCTACTTTAATGGTAAATATATTTGTTATGAAGAGTGGTTATGAATTTAACTGTTCCTGAAAATGTATATAAAGTTTAGTAAATATATTTGGCAAGCACAAATTTGCAAACATCATGAGAAAATCGCTTATGATTAACTGTCTCAAAAGTTACTTAATTTGCATAATTTCCTGGAATCGGGAAGGAAAGGTGACAATCTGTCAAACAGACCACGTGCATCTTTGCGCCAAGAGATGACGGTTCTTTAAGAAGATAGTCTAACGACCACCTGTCTTAAAGGACCACCTTTGTCGACTCAAAATGTAGCCTATATCTTATAGTAGCTATAGCGCGCGCGTGCTTGTTAGAATATGTATAAGATATCGCTTATGATTTGAAAACCTGTATTACGAGACCACCTGTTAAGATGGACTAATAGAGGATCTGATCTATCACTCTAGTATATTATGTCATAATCAATTCCGTCACACGTTAGCTGACGTCAGAATCAGAATGACGTGTTATAACTCCGTCATGAAGATCGAAAAGAATTGTATGTATGTGATGGATTGCCAATTTAATAAATATTCTGATGATTATTTAGAAATTAATTTGACTGTAAGCTGTTACTGCCCTACACAGCAACAGCTTGGAGCCGAATTAGTTTCAAAATACTGAACAGCTTTCCTGTATAATTAACTTGAATTTGGGATTTTGGTAATTCAGAGTTCAAAGTATATAAACTGATTCCATCACAATTAAAAAGTGGACAGAGATTATCTATAAATGGGCGGGGTATGGCTAGAAATGGACCCCTATTGTTTCGGCCCCATGGGAAACTATTAGGGTCAATATATGAAAAATAACCACCTCACCCCCAAACTCCACCACCAACCCCCCCAAAAAATTGCTCCAAAAGGTTTTTTAACGTTTCATGGTAGGGGTTTGTGTACTAAGACTATACTAAAAGTCTACCACAATCTGACCATCAGAAAGCCATTATTTTCAAGATGGCGTCCAAGATGACCGTCAAAACCATAACAAGTCGTTAACTATTCATACTATACTGGCGATTTTGGTGTAAATACAACCCCACAGGTTCATGGTACCTAGCAACACATTAAGACCAGGTACAACGCAATGGTGCTAGTAAATACATGCGAAATCCAACATGGTGCCCAAGATGGCCGCTAAAACACTAAAATGGTTATAAGTTGTTAACTATTCATACTAGTCTAGTGATTTTGGTGTCTACTCCATGTCTTGGAGCATAGCAACATACTATGATAGGGTATTACAATCAGGTAAAATTCCATGGGATTATAAGATATGTAGGAAATTCAACATGGCGTCCAAGATTGGTGCCAAATCCATAAAATTACCAGCAGTTATTAACTGTTCATAGCAGACTACTAGACTGGTAATTTTGGTGTCGACAACTAGATTTTGGTCGTCTAGCAACCAGGTAAGATTACTTAGACTGCTATGGAGTTAATACGAAATAGAAAAAAAATTCAAGATGGCGTCAATTCTAGGCAGGCTATGTTGTTGTCTACCTGGTTGTTGGGTGTGTGTGTGGGGTCAAACTCTTCTTCAATTGACTGGTTGTTGTTGAATGGCACAAGATTCAGTTTGACTTTCCACGGGAAGCAATGCATGGTAGTCCATGTCCTCTAAAGCTGCAACGTGGCATTTTGCAACCTGTTGAGCAGTTGCAGTGGATCCTCTGCAGAAGATTGTTAGGGGCTGCATTCATTTTTTACATAACTGGCACCAACTGATTTACCTCCTGCGTCCAACTCCAATTCAAGACATCTATGCTTTTGCTCTACCAATCCACACCATGATCCGGTAGTAAACTCTTAGGCAGTGGAATCAAGTGGCAGAAAAAATAGGCGGAAGATGTTCAGGTGTTACAAATGATTTAGCTGAAACCACTTTTTACTGACTATACTATAGGACAAAGATGGAAGTGAGTCAGTGCACTTCCCACCACCCATCTGATTGCCAAAAATCCAAATCCTATCCACTAGTAGATGACCACGGAATGATATTTGGATAAATTTCCCGGTCATCATGTGCGCTACAACATTTTCTCCATAAACTGTTTCCAGTATGTTCTTAATGCCTGTGCCCTCTAAAATAGTCCCTATTGCCCCCGAGTCAGTTCATGAACGTGTGGAAACATCTCAACAAAAGAACGGTCATTGTTTTCAGATGACTGTTCTTTGGTGCATCAGTGACAATCTCACCCGCCTTCCAATACTGAGGCTGGCCGAATGCTACTATAGGCGGAAAATTGTGTTAATTGCAAGATTGCAAATAAACTCCAATGTCGTCAAAATACATGTCTTGTCCCCAGAGTACATATTGACCATAGGCAAGAACGTGCCCGAGGACAGACCTGGGTGCTAATTCCCCTGATATAGAACGTGCATCATCCCCTACCAATTATAGGTGACTTGTTTGAAGTTGAGGGAGACTTCCCAAAATATATCAACTCTCCTGTTATAGACAACAAATGGCGGAAGTTCTTTGAAGATGATGTTGCAGCGCACATGATTGGCAAATCGATGCTCTATGATAGAGATCTTTATTTTTTCTGCAATGCTCAGTTCTGAAATATTGCGCCTAGGAATCATATGGTTGTCTGGCGTCCTGGTGTCAATGCCGCTATAATCCCCATCCAATGAAAAGACCATTTACTATCTATTGTAAGAACACTATGGCCCACATTGTCCCCTGCAAGAAGGAGTGCCTTGTCTAACAAATCGATGTCGACACCTAACATATATGGGGAAACAAAATCAGTGGCATTTTTATGCCCACAGGAGGAACACAATCCCAAATCATGAAGTGTGTCTATGATGAATGGAGCAACGACTGCACGTGGCCGAACTGCTTGAATGATACATGTAGCGTGACCTATGCCTGCAACCTTTCGTCTAGTATCTGTACCCACAAACAGGATATTCAATGATGTGCGCAGCGTATTAGGAATGAATGCCAAGTCGATATCAAGCTCAAGTGTCTGAGCACTTGGTTACTGATTTATAATAAACGGAAATTAGACGTAATGCCACTTTTAACCAGCCTCGCAACAGTTTCAATGAATGCACTTTTTGGGATCTTTCATCACTCTCCTGGCTTGTTTGTTTGAAGTAAGACCTCAATTGTGCAATGCTATTCCCTCATTGTCACAATATCATCAAGCCCTTCTCCTGTAGCCTTGGCCCGCTATTCACGTTGTCTTAGGAAAGCTTCGTACGAACAAGCATGGGTGAAATCCAACCTCCTAAATCTGCATTATCTTTTTATACTACTCTCTCTCTCTCTCTCTCTCTCTCTCTCTCTCTCTCTCTCCCCCCCCCCTCTCCCTCTCTCTCTCTTTCTCTCTCTCTCTCTCTCATTCTCTCTCTCTCTCTCTCTCTCTCTCTCTCTCTCTCTCTCTCTCTATCTCTCTCTCTCTCTTGTGACTCCAATTCTATCTACATTCTAAAATTACTTATCTCAATCTCAACAATATTTAAACTATTAGCATTGTTATTATTATTACGTATAAACTTATTTTTTCTATCATGTAAACCGCCTCACGATGTGCAAAAAATGAACTGTATTTGTTTGCAAAGTGGGAGACACACCGACAAGAACTATCTTACAGTGCTCCCACTTTAATAAGAAAATATAAACTTTGTTTAAACCAAGACCTATTTCTTCTGCAGTTTCCATACCGTTCTTGCAACTAGCTCTTGAGATACTATCATATGGAATATGATATAATACCAAACAGAAATTCATTCATTTTCTCCCCAAAACTGAAACAGTAAGTTGTTCCTCATCGTGCAGCTCAAGGTAAGAACACATTTTCAGAATCGCATGCTCCTGGTCTTCGTCTTCGAGCTGTTGCGCTTAAACTCAGGAATGTTCTGAAAGTACAGGGCAAATCAAATCCAGACCGAAAATTTGCGCTACATGAATAATGATACAAACAATGTGCAGCGTGTAGATCACAACCATAGTGTTCAACCCGCCCTTTCACAGTGAAAGCTCAGTCATCTGAATGACCATCACAATACTCCAGAACTGTCTTTATGAAGGAATCCGTCTTAACATAATTAAAGTCTGTGCCTTCTATCATGATCCTAAGCCAACAGAAAAGGCAATCAGTTTTGCTATCAAACACACGTGGAAGGTCAATTTCTCGTATATCTTTTGGGTTTATATACTGTTTACGACAGTGCTGAATTTCGACTACATTACTGGTATCCTCAATTTTCTCTCTGTAGATGTGACACATTTCTTGGCTGACACTGGCTGTACCCATTGGTAGAACAGAAAGAGACAGAATGTGAGTTGATATACTCTAACACGTTTTATCTTGCCCACAAAAGGAATAGTGGAATGAAGAGATAGGTTAGCAGAATAACACAAGCAATTACAACCCAAAAAAATAATAGATAGTGCTGTAGACGAAATACCCAATACGAATTTTCCTTTACTCTTTCCCAATGATTTTTTATTTGCTTCATAGACCATTTTCTCAAATTACCCCAGACTATAATGCTATGTTATATAAACAATGCCTGGAAATACGGCTATCATGGAGGCCATACAGAATTTCCCAAATATCTTATAACGCGATGACATTTTACCTGGTCTTAATGTGCTGCTAGGCATCATGGACCTGGTGGTAGACACCAAAATCCCACCGCATAGTATGAATAGTTAACGACGTATGGCCATTTTATGGTTTTGGCGGCCATCTTGGACGCCATGTTGGATTTCTCAAATATCTAACAGCCCCATTGCATTCTACCTGGTCTTCATGTCTTGCTAGGTACCATGAACCCAGGGGTAGACACCAAAATCGGCAGTCTAGTATGAATAGTTAAGACTTATAGCTATTTTATGGTTTTGGCGGCCATCTTTGACGCCATTTTGAAAATAATGACTTTCGAATGGTCAGATTGTGGTAAACTTTTAGTATGTTCTTTAGTACACCAAACCCAGCCATAAAATTCTAAAAAACCTTTTGGAGAAAATTCTTTGTGGTCAAACCATATAGTGACCTGACTACACTACTTTCCTTTAAAATGCAATTTAAACATGATTTAATAACTATACCCACCGGGTCTATCATCGTCTGTTACTTAGGTAGTTATTGCTTCTTATTGCTTCTTATTGCT
Source organism: Chaetoderma sp. LZ-2023a (assembly GCA_034401795.1). Classification (NCBI taxonomy): domain Eukaryota; kingdom Metazoa; phylum Mollusca; class Caudofoveata; order Chaetodermatida; family Chaetodermatidae; genus Chaetoderma; species Chaetoderma sp. LZ-2023a. The sequence goes on from CM067372.1 coordinate 82,856,923, forward strand.
TCAGTTCTATTGTCCAGTGGTTTTAATATTCAAACGGCAATAATAAATCAGTCAATGTTGACAGCTATGACAGGTTATGTCTACCTAAAATATGTGGGATTTGCCTTAAAGCTTTCCTAGTTATTTGTGAAATTAGAAGAGGGACGGCTTAAATGGGTAATTATTTAACTATTAAATCTGCTAATTTTGAAAACACTTTATGATATACGACAGCAATACGACAACTTGCGCTGCTCCTACAGATGGTTTAGCGCAGTCACACTGGAGGCAATACGATGCACGAGACAACGTGGTTAATAGTGTTACCCGTGTGTTTCCCATTCCCATTTTGAATGTCCAATGGAGCACATGTAGCCCACTGTAAATATGTTTTCTATATTCAACAGTTTGTTTTATGGGTACGCCTTAGATGTCGGCTGTACTGTAGATTATTTAGCTGTGCTACATCCATCCCTGTCAATGTACCACGATAATTCTACCGCCCAGTCTGCCATCTCAGTTTCATGCGTTCCGGTTACTGCATGCAGCTGTTCTTTATTAGTGGTTAGCTATTGTTAGCAACTGATAACGAATTAGTCGGCAATCAGAACTGGCCGTATATTTACAATTCTGACATTTTAATGCCATGGCCATGCCGATGTTGAAACTTATATTTAAACCTTGCGATAACCGACATTAATAAAGTTCAGGACCAGACCAATCTAATGTCAATGCTCATGTTTCACCCATGCATCACACACGCGCGCACGCACGCACACACACGCCACCTGAAATATGTGGGTATCAAGCTGAAATCTGGTGGTCCCGTTATAGAAGTTTGGGGGCCCCCTACAGTTTTTTCTAATCCGAGTTAAATTTGAGGGTGGGATGGATTCACGTCTGTGATCTATGTGGGTCCCATGCTAGAATTCGTGGGCATTTTTTTTTACAAATACCTATAACACTAATTAGTATTTAACAATCATACACGATTTTAGAGGCTTCGCGGGAGCCACTGGCACTAATTGTGTGAGTTACACCTTACATTTGGTTGTATATATGCCCTCAAAAGGACCATTATGCGAATCCCTGGTCGCTTTTACCGTAGAAGAGTATTAGTCCAATTGTAACGTATCAGTCCAAATTATATTTGTGAGCATGCGCATTTTTTTAACACACTGCACAACGTTGGTCTAATATTCTCCCAACACAAGTTACATAAGTCTGCTGAAATGCGTATCGTTGCCGCCGCCACACCCCCCCCCCACCCACCCCCCCCATGGAAACTTGGAAGGTCCATTAATACACAGCAATATCATTAAGGTTCCATAACCAGATAAATCAAGATAAAAGATGAAAATGAATATAAGTAATATTAAAGCCTAAAGCCAGCTTGACACTTGCACGAATTTTGGTCACGAATAGGCCCGCATTGTGGCGTGCCAATGAGGGAACTAGTCGTGAAAAGGTGCTTGGGCCTTCGTGTCAAGTGCGTGCACTCGTGCCAGGCCGTGGGACAATTTTGAAATTTGCAAAAATATTTTGCGAGCTGTCACGACGTCATTTTCGTGCCAATGACGTAACTCATGCTCAATTTATGCTCAACTACTGCGGGCCACTGAGTGTCACTGCGCGCTATGTCGTGTCTCCATGGGAAAAATTCAAAATGTAAACACCAGTGGCACGCCATGGCACGTATTGGTGTCAGGAGGGCACGCCATAGTTGCGCATTAGTTGCGCAATAGTATGGAGTGGCGCGAAGGAATGTGATTTCCCCTTTCGCCATGACGTCATACACGAACGAGACACGTGGCATGACACGACGTGGCGTGCATTGTGGCATGCACTGTCACGCATTGTCCCGCACACTTTGCGCATAGTTTGCACATACTTTGCGCATGGCACGCAGTGGCCCGCCAAAAATCGCGTCATCATTTCGGTCACATGAGTACACGGCACGAGGACTATATAAATATGGGTTCGTGGCTCGACTCGCCGTTTTGGAAGTCGACTTCGATCAGCAAGCAGTGCAGTGAACAGTGAACAGTGTCTTTTGGATTGGATTTATTGTATTATTATTATTGTATTGTATTGGATTGTTCTGTTATTATTGGATTGTTATTGTTGGATTATATTTGGATTAGCATGGCACCTAAGAAGCGTGGAGGCGCCGGAGTGAAAGGCCGGGGAGCCAATTCATCAGAGAGAGGCAGAGCAGCAAGGAAACCCTCCCTTGCAAGATCCGAGATGTCAGTTACAAGGTCTGTGGCAGGGTCTGTGGCAGAATCTGTGGCAAAATCTGTGGCAGAGTCTGTGGCAGGATCTGTGGCAGGAGGGGCCAGGTCAAAGTCAAGGTGAGATCTTCCTCATCCAGTAACAGTAGCAGTGGTGTTATTCCACCTACCCACGTCACCAGCAAGACACTTCTTGGTTTCCTTGGTCTGGCCAGGGTTCTTTCTTCTTCTCTCCTCTTTTTCTCTTCATCCTGCTCTAATTTCATCTGATGGTCAATAATCATAATGCCGGCAGCTACATATAAACACTTTCTTTGCTCTTCAATAGCTTCTTGTGTATTCAACATCTTGTATCTTCTCTCTTGAACCACTGAACATTGAATGCGTGAAGCTCTTTGAACCATGGCTTTATATAGGCTATCCTGACACGTGACCGACATAGCGTCCCCACGCGGGGGCCGTCGTGGCCCAAATTCATGTACGATGGCATTACGCATGCGTAACTAGAGCGTGTCAATGCGTAACTATGATGGTCAGTTGCGTACCAATGGCGTGTTAGTCGTGCCACTGCGTGCACATGCGTGACGTCATCGTAAATTATGCGTAAGTAGTGCGTAAATTTGGCGCAACTATAGCGTAATAATGAGTGCCAATGCGTGGCAATGCGTGACAAAGACGTGCCAAGTGATCGTGGCGGATGCGTAACTAGTTCGTAACTAATGCGTGGCAGATGGCACGACATGGCGCAAGTTATGCTTAACTTTGTCGTATTCACAAATTTCGTGCCCCAAAAATGACCACTTTGGCACGTTTTGGCACGCCACAATGCGGGCCTATTCGTGACCAAAATTCGTGCAAGTGTCAGGCTGGCATTAGGAAAACGATACATCTTCTCACTGCACCAAAACGTGTCACGCTTTCGAACATTTTCCAGTGAAATTCTCATTTTAAACATTATAATCAGGCCATTGGTATATATTCAAAGTCTAATCTTCAAATTTCATCAAATGATACTGTGATACGACTTCATATGACACCCCGAACTCAAAACACACTCACACGCTGACATACGACCTGGTGACATATATCCTTGTATGCGGTTCTGGGCCATAGGCTAAAATCACAAAAGCTAAGTTAAAAATCAGCGTGTCACTTAATGTTTGCTTCAGGGTAGTAAATTATATTTGAAGAAATTTTCACAGCTCTATGATCAGATAGATAGTTAGATATGTACATGCATGTACGTCATACAGGCACACGAGCAACCCATAATCTATAGACGTTTGGTTATCGGCCATATACGGATTTCATATATAAAACCAATGAACCTTTCCATTTTTAGTCCATCTCTAGCTAAGCTCCGCCCACACCTCGATCGTGTTGGGATCGATCGATTTCTGAACTCTCTGACTATCAATTTCCAGAAAACTATACAGGTAAGATACTGAACATGTTGGAACTAATTTGACTGGGCGATGTTGCTGCCTATGGCAGCAACAGCGTCCAGTCAAATTAGTTTCAAAGTATTCAACAGCATGTTTATTAAATAGTAAAGACATACAATTTGTACAACGTGTCGGACTATTAAGAGTTAAAGACATGCCTAATCGAATCATTTATGACGTAATGATTATGACGTCATCCTACACACCACTTAGCTGATTATGACGTCATTACCCTGGAAGGGTCCATTACGTCTGAGCAAATTCCCACACCACGCATATATACCATCCTTTTAAATCCTATATATATTTCGATAAAATGTAGTGAGGGATATCGCACTAAATATTACCGAAAATTGGACAACAGAAGGGATACATCTCCAGCTATACCCCGTCCATTTCCAACTAAGCTCCGTCCATGCCCAGCGCGTGTTGGGGTCGATTTATACACTTTGAATCAGGAATTATGAGAATTGCAATTTCACGGTATCTATACCTTTTTCTTGTGATGTCAGCCTACATGTGACGTATTTTATTATGACGTCATATACTTGGGTGACAGATGAGCTCTAGCTATTGACCTCTACCACATATTCACCATAAACTAAGTCAAACTGACTCGGTCATGTCTGGTGATACTCATTAACATTTCGCATACGGTTCAAAGGCCGTATATATAAGGTCCACAATGGACCTTTCCAGTTTATCCACCCATCATATGACGTCATAATCAACTACATGACGAGTAGGATGACGTCATATCATAATCAATGACGCCATGAATGACGTAGATAAGTACGTCACGAACCCATAATTGGTGACGGACTAAACGTTGTTGTACGAATTGTATGTCTTTGCTATTTAATAAAGATGCTGTTGAAAATTTTGAAACTCATTTGATTGGGCGCTGTTGCTGTCATAGGCAGCAACAGCACGCAGCGAAATTAGTTTCAAAATATTCAACAGCTTACATCCATAGTTTCTGGATTCCAACGCGGGAGAAGCGTGGGTGGCGCTTAACTAGGGAGATGGGCGGGGCATAGCTGAAACTGAAAAGGGCCAATACATCAACAACTCAAGTTTGTATAATTTATATTTCGAATTATTCTTTTGCATAGAGAGACAGTATCTATACATTAAAACCAGTTTCAAATCTCAGGAGCGAAAAGCGTATAAACTATTAGAAATCAGTAATTCGTTTTCAAAAATAAAAATGTATACAAAATACATCTGCCCAATTAGTTATTATAACAATACGGTTCGCTATTTCCTAGCTAAAAACACATAGGCTACATTTTAATAGGATGGGTTTTAAAGTGTTGTACTATGGTCGTTAAAATGGCATCTGTTATGCAAATTTGATGCTGGTTCATTGTTCCACTAAAAGCAGATACGTTATTAACAAAACTGTATCGTCTTTTTATCATCTGTTTATAACCCGTCGCAGATTTCTCCTAAAATATGTTATTATTTCATTCTGAATATTAGAACATGTTATGTATTACACGATAATGACGTAAACTATTGATTATTCTAAGAACAATTTGATTAAAAGTGGCTGCTTGCTAATGTTAACATTTTCTTTCGCCGATCTCTATCATATATCAATTCAGTAACAGACGGATCTATTTCTAGCCTTGCCGCGCATATTTCTGGCCAAGCTCCGCCCACTTTTTTACACATGCTGGAATCGATTTGAAATGTTTTGAAACTATTTTGACTGAAACAGTTGCTGCGTATGGCAGCATAGGCAGCAACAGCGCGGGTAAAATTGGTTTAAAAAAATACAACAGAATGTTCACTAATTTGGAAATTGATCAAAGACATACGATTCTTACGCTTCAGTGACGGACTTTTCGAGTTTTGCGACTGGTCTATGTTTATATTGATTGCAACGTCAGCTATCACGTGACGTATTTGACTATGACGCCATATGCTTGATTCCTCTATTTAATTGAAAGTCGACGGTGCCTCATGCTAATATGTTTATCATCTATCAATGCAGTAATTGTTAAGCATGATCTCTGCTTACAGAACATAAACTATGATCTACTTTACAGCAGATTACTAATCATTATTAAATGAATATACCCGCAGAATATACCCGCAGAATATACCCGCAGAATATACCCGCAGAATATACCCGCAGAATATACCCGTAGCTATGAGCAACGTCCTGTACTATTGAGCAGCCACGCACCCGACACCCACCCACCCCGCGGTAACCGAGCCAGTCATTCCAGTGGTAAATATTCAAAAATATACTTCTCGTGGCCTTCAAATGGACACTGGCCACGCACAAACTTTCTTTAACGTTACCCTTTTTATGGTCAAGTCGGCCAAAATTCAAATGGTAAATTTATACTAAATAGTCTTCTAAAATTACAATTACTTGAAAAATGTTGACCATTAAAACGATTAATTGATTAATTAAGGAGTATTCTGAGCGCTTCGAGGCGCTGTTGACAGAAGTGGGGTTAAGCTAAGCTTGTCTAGAGGAATGGTCACTAATTACAACTATTTTATTAATGCAAATCAGTTGCAATGAGAAGTGGCCTTTAGGGTTATTCGATCGTGATACTTTAATGTATCTAATTGTTTTCTCCACTTATTGTCATGCAAGTAAGACACATATATTACTGGAATTAGCATAGTGGGAGAGGTTGGGCTTGACGTCGTATTGGAAAGCATGATATCAATGGATGCAACTGATTAAATAAATTGTCCAGAATGCATTACACTGTAACATAAATGTTTCCCTTATATGGCATTTGTAATGGCCTGAGTGAAATAAAGAAAACTGAAACTGAAACCGAAGATTTAATAATATCAGCGATAGCTCCGCTATAGATGTAAGCATGGGAATCATTAATTCACTTGAAGTAGATTGCAAAGAAATGCTACCATTTTTGTAATATAGTATGGTACAGGAACTTATAGCCACATGGACACACCAACACGAATGGACGGGCATAGACACACATGCACACACGTACGCGTCGGCCTCAAGAACGCACACATGAACGCACGAATACGCTTGACAATAGCCACGCCAAGGGACGCACACGCGACTACACGACTATAGGATATGGTTGATTTGATTTTTTGATTTAAACGTATTTTATTGTAACATTTGCACAATGGGATCTGGCACAAGTTCTTACAACTTAGGTTTGCCCTCTCCTTACAGAATTATTATAAGCAGCCACCGATTGTGAACAGCACAGTAGTCAATAAATTAAGAGGTGATAGAGAGAGAGACAATAAATTAAGAGGTGAGTGAGAGAGAGAGAGAGAGAGAGAGAGAGAGAGAGAGAGAGAGAGAGAAAGAGAGAGAGGGGGGAGAGGTGTATGTGGGGGAGAAAGATGATGTAAACAGATTAGAAAAGAATAGGAAAGAAAAGAACAGCTCGTTCAAACACGTTCTTGTCAGATAGCAGTTAGCCATTAATATAATAGATTAAACATTACGAATAAATGAATTAACAGAACATTTTCATGGTTATTCCATACCGTCATCATTTACCACCATTTACCCACCCAACCCTTCCTCTCAACTCCCACAGTGCTTTCACCAGGTCTTCTCTTCTCGGTTCTTACACGAAACAAAGCGAAAAAGAAACGAGAAATGAGACCCAGCCACCTCCGACCCCTCCCACCCCGCACATTCAAAATGGCTCCACTCCTGTGTATTTAGGTAATTCTGAACTTTTAACCTCCTCATAAGTTTGAGGAGATTAACGGTTTAGCGAGCCTTTATTGCATCCCCATCATCCCCTCTCCTGTCGTCGTCGTCGTCGTCGTCGTCGTCGTCGTCGTCGTCGTCGTCGTCGTCGTCGTCGTCGTCGTCGTCGTCGTCGTCGTCGTCGTCGTCTGTGGCATCGCATTATCGTGGATACTCCGAAAAGCAATAGGAGAGTAACACATTAATTGTGAGGTAGGGAAGAACTATATACCCAGTAACGACAGCAGAAGCAAAAATTTAAAGTATATAGCATATCTATATAGTCATTTGTATCATAACCATGTAACCATGGCAATACAAATGCGGACTATTTCTACATCATATTAAACGTTGGGAACATATATGAGGTTAAAATCTGCCAATAGCTTGAATATAATTTTGAACTTCTTGGAAGATGCATTCATTTTCCTGGACGGATAGAAATGTATTTCCTTTGCATAGCAAGTCACCCTGCTTGAAGGTCGCCTAATTCTGTTTGATTTACTGATACAAATTGACTTCTTTTATGAAGGAATTTTTCTAGCCATAGTAAAAGGCTGCCACAAATCCCGTATTGATTTAATTTGAACAAAAGGCTTTTGTGCGATACTCTGTCAAATGCTTTTGAGACATCACAGAATATTGAACATGTTTATTGACGCTCATTGAAACCCTTGGCAATTTGATTATATATGTCTATTAGTTGATACACAGTCGAGCATCCAGGACGAAATCCGGCTTGATATTTATAAAGCAAATTGTATTGATTCATGTGATTATATAACTTTTTAAATACCAGACGTTCCATTAATTTACCAATACAACATAGTAATGACACAGGTCTATAATTAGCTGGATCACTCTCAGCACCATTCGTGACTAATGACACTACATGCGCAGTTTTCCATTGTGATGGGAAACGACAGTCAGTTGGCGATTTATTAAAAAAAATGCTGAGAGGAATGGAGATTTCTTTTGGACACATCTTGAGCAGTTTATGGCTGATTTTGTCTGGACCCGATGCCTTGTGTGTTGCTAGTAATGAAATAGCCTCTTCTATTTCCTGCGCAGAAAGCGAAATATAGTTTATTAGGCCGTCGCATTTAAATCTAAAAGTTGGAAGAACAACGTTACCATCATCTAATTTGGCAATATTTACAAAATATGAATTCAGCAGATCTGCTTGTTCGTGATCCGAGAAGGCGATATCCTCCACGTCTCCTCGCACGTTTTTGTACACAAGAGGTCCGAAATTTTGGTTGGGGAATTTAATTACGTTTTCTAGATTATATATCACCATTATATCAGTTAGATGGTGTAGTGAATGATCTAAGAGGTCTTCATTCAAATCACCTACTATGATTAATGGTAAGCCCGTGTCCATGGCCATATCAATACAATCTGTAAAATCATCCCATGTTGAGACGTAAGACCTCGGTGGTCTATAGAATACACATAAAAGGAATTTGTGTAATTTAAATCTAATGTGCAGCCATATAAGCTCGCATCTATCTTGTTCTAGCTCAAATCATCTTTTATGATTAAGCCGCTTTGAGACGTAAATTGCAACTCCACATGACAAAAGCTTACCGATTATTCCTATATTAAATTAATAATATATAACACACACACGCACGCACGCACGCACGCACGCACGCGCGCACGCACGCACGCACGCACGCGGATTCACACACACGCACGCGGGAAAACACGTACCCATGCGCACTCCACCAACGCACGTGTGTTTGGGAAGATATTTCAACCCTTTGCTGGCTAAATTTGCTCAAGAAAATCAAACCACCTGCCTATTGAATATCCGTTTGTATACCAAGATATGGATGCTTCAGAAAAACCACCACCGGAATGATTGGCCCGATTATCGCGCCAGCAATTTCAGTGGTAAGTTCTAAAAACCACTCCTCTCCCGGCCCGCAAACTGACACTCCCCAAGAGTACTGCAGTTGCCGGTTTTAGCCAGCTTCGCCATGAAAGGATTAAACTGATTTTTATGCAATATAGAATACCATAGGATAACTATCACAATCACGTTCATACATATAGCTATCAACAAGCACACGGGTATGTGTACTCGCATACACTCGCGCATACAAGCATAGTGTAGTGTCGTGCACAAATACATTCCAAATCGCTTCCATTGAGAAGAAACCTTGGTTGTCTGCAACACGTGAATTACTTCTAGCATACAGGACTACACCACACCGTTTTACAGGAAAGGCGCCTGCTGAGTTGTTATATGGTCGAAATCTGGGTACTAAAATCAACATTGCGAAGCCAACTGTTGCAAATGACCAGGTGGTTAGGCAACGTGTGCGTAAGAATCAACAGTACCACAAATCGTACAATGATAAGAAGCATTCAGCAAAGGATCCAAACATCTCAATCG